>PVJH01016966.1:0-49049 GCA_004026705.1 Nesogale talazaci
TGATCTCTCCTGACAGGCCTTCTGGGGCTGCCATAGAAGAGAGGTAAAGTTTGTCGTGCCAGCATACCATCCAAGGAGCCCTGGTGGCACAATGGTTAAGTGCTTGACTGCTCAATAAAACGCTGGAGAAGTGAACCGGCCCTCCAATCTGGAAGAGAAATGTCATAAGCCAGCTGCTTCCATAAAGATCGCACCTGGGTATCCCCCTGGGGGGAGCTCTCCTCTATCCTCCAGAGTGGCTCTTGGTCAGAACTGACTCCACAGCTATGGGTTTTGGACAGCATGTAGGGCGGTGTCCAGCACACAGTGGAAACTTGGTAAAATTTCATTTATTTTCTACTGTATTCAAGTATTAAGAAGCTTACTTCAGGTGGACCCTGAAAACCTTACTTGTTAAATATAACCCAAACTATTTATACAAAAAGGAAGAAACTTATTTGCTCCAAGAACTGAAAACATTTTTAAAATATCCTTCAAGTATGCCCACTCATAGAGAGATAAGCTCATTGAATCCCCGAAAGCTAGGGGCACACTGCAGCAATTCCATAGCACTGCCTTTTTCTACTAGGTGGACACATAGAATGCCCGCTGCCATGTCAGAGCCACTGTGCAAGGAGAAGAGGTGTCCCTGAGACAAAAACAAGCCCAAGCTAATGGTGTGCAGGCTTCCCTAGTCCACATCGAGTCAAGCTCCCCGGCGCTTGTTCTCCAGTAAGCCCGACACCACCTCATCACCTCCACCCCACAGACTGCACCGCATCCAGGTGTGAGGAGCTGGTCTCTTCAGGTGCCCCTATGAAGCCTCGTTCCTTGACCTCCCTCTCCCGCAAGTCCCTGAGCTCGAACCCAGGACATGGGACTCCAGGGAAAGTGACCCCAAAGGATAGCAGCTGTCACACTGACCTGGATGTAAAAGAGTCGCAATGACAACAAAACCTGCCGGGGAGGAAGAGGCTCTTCCAGCTGCCCCTCCGCCCTCCAGTTATCTGCGGTTTCCCTCTGGAAGGTCCCACCTGCACCCCGTGGTTACCAGAGTAAGCAGTCGAGTCCCAGGCTCCTCGGCTACAGACCTACATCTCCTTAAGTCACTTCCGCTATTTTCCTCAGCTGGTGGCTGAAGCAAAGGGAAGAGCGGGATCTCTGGGGAGCTCTAGCCCCAAGCTTTATCTGGGGGATTTTCCATGTGGATTTGATTTGTGGCCAATGCGTCTGACCGGCAGCCAGTACCCGTCCTGTCATTGGAGGCTTGGGCATTGCTTTGATGCGAAAGAGGCTCATGAGAGCTTCCAGACAACATGGACTAGAAAGCCAGCCAGTGGAAACCCTACGCCCGGGACTCCACGGTCGTCCTGAGCCAAGGGTGGAGCCACAGGCAGCACACAGCAAAGCCAGGGTGACCAACATAGGCAGAGAGCAGGCTAAAGAGACGGGAGCGTCTGGAGAGAAGGCAGAGGAAGGGTGGGAGCAGCTGCTCGCAGAGGCCATGCCACCGTATGTATCTCAAATGACCCTTCTTTTTTTTTGTGGGGGGGGCACCACTGCTCTCTGGTGGTGGGAGTAGGAGGCCCAGCCCCACTGCTGGAATTGAACCTCCGTCCCAGTGGGCCACAGCCCTGCGCACAACCACTACGCCACCGGGGCTCAGCCCTCAAATGACCCTTCTTAATGAAAATGATTCGCCTGGAAGCTCATCGAAATCTGAGACGCCAATTGAAATTGGTTCGACTCTGCAAACCCACATGTACAAATCTTCTTGGGCCAGCAAAACCGTCGACAATGCAGAAGACCACTCGGTGGCTGCTGTGACTGGGGTCTTGGGTGACTGACTGTACATAAGGATTCTGGAAACTTCAGGGGTGTTTGTGAAAAGAGGTGGTGGCGATGGGGCCTCAGAACTCATCTAACTACACCCTTAAAGCAAGTAGGTTTGATCAATTTTAAGTTTGGGGTTATATGTTGTGTTTCAAGGATCCTAGCAGATGAAGTAAGAGAGTCACATGTCTACCAGCAATTTAGGGGGAGGATCCTGAAGGCTAAAGAGGGGAGACCGTACACTCCAAATGCCTGAATTCACCGCAGTTCTATGTGGTCTCAGTAGGGCTGCAGACCCCTCCTCCCTCCACTTCTCCCCACCAGCCTGAATTTCAGAGTCAGGCAAACAATGACCCCATCAGCCCTCTCCTCTGGCTGATGGAAGCTAGAGGGCCCCAAATGTTCCCTCACAACCTAGTTAATAATATCCTGTCTAGGTTGGGGATTTGTGGAGGGGGGTGGGACAGGCAGGCTGGTACCTACCATTGGTTTCTGGGATGTGTTTAAGCCCATTACCCTGTCACTTACAACTTCTTCCCCTACAAAGAAGCCACAGCGGGGGAGTTTGAGGACGTGGGAAGGTGGAGGGAGGGGGGACGCAGGGAAGAGCAGAGAGAGGGGATGGGGAGCAGTCACTCCAAGGAGGCCTGCATGGGTTGGCAACACAGCCTTCAGGCCTCCCGGACCATAGATGTTGCAGAAGGTTCCCTTATGGACTGTTTTCAGTCAGGAAAAGCACTTGAATTCCCCATTATCCAGTCACCTGGGCCCCTCTAGACTTCCTACTCTGTTTTCTTTCCCAAGTCTACTCGGACACCTGGCTTTCTCATTTCCCCACTCCCCTGTCCAACGGAAGCCAAGAGCTGAGCAGCTGCAGGAGGTGGGCATAGGAACAGGAGGATCGGGTGAGCTCACAGGAAAATGGATAGGTCTTGTGCGTCCATGGTGCCAGGCCGACATTTTCCAGGGGCTTCGGGGTCCTGGGCGAAACAAAAAGTGCCCCACTCGGATCTGCACTCTCCCACTTACTCGCTGTGTGACCTTTGGGAAGCCACTTCAGCTTTCTGTGCCTATCTCTTTAAGCGGGCAGGGAGGCACTTGCTAATGGAATGGCAGAAAGGAGTGAATGGGGAAGTGGGTCAGAGGCACAGGCAGTGCTGGAGAAGCCGGGATGCACAAACGGGGATGCACAAACGGGGGTCGCAGCTCTGGAGAGGAGTGTGGGGCTCTTCAAAAAAGCTATGTCTTAGAATTGCCACCGAAAAAATGGGAAACACCAACTCACTGCCATCAAGTGGATACCGACTCACTGCCACACGGCCCTTCCATGCCACTCTGAAGCCGTAAGAAGAGGGCGTGCTGGCAGACATACGTGCTCTGGTGTTCACTGGGACTCTGCTCACACGAGCCACAAGTGGGAGGACCCAGGTGTCCATTACCAGCAGGTATGGTCCCCAGGACCCCGCCCAGACTAACCCAAAGCATAGTAATTGGAAACATGTACGGAACATCACGCAACATCCTGTGACCATCCCGGCCTGACCGTACTTCAAAGTCAGACAGACAAAGTGCACCCCGGTCCCCGAGAAGCACACTTTGGGGTGATGTTCAGACCAGGGCACACAGCAGAGCGGTCAGCGAGGAGAAAGGAAGAGAAAAAGGAAGTTCTGCAGTAGCTGCAATGGGCAGAGGGAGGTGGATCCAGGCTGGTGAGTTGGAAGTATGAGGTCTAAAAGAAGGCCCTGAAGAACTTGTCACAGACCAGAGAGAGGATGGAAGCAAACCAGACTTGGATTCCCAGTCGGGATTCAGCTGGATGGGAAGAAGGCCCGTGACGTCAAGATGGCTCTAGCCAGACACACTGGGAGAGCACGCTTGCCCCTGGAAGCAGCAGTGGAGCTGAAGGCAGCCGGCGGAGCAGAGCTAGAACTTGTGTCGGGCCCAGCACTGGCTTTCATAGCCAAAGCAGGTGGAGCAGGAGGAAGTCAGCAGGCAGCTGAGTGACTGAGTCTGAGCCACACTGAGGCACCATAGCCAAACACTCCGGCCTTTGAGTCCCTCCTGGTGGTGGCCCCAAGAGAAGCTACCAAGAGCACCAGGGCAGGCCAACAGCGAGCGTGCTGAAGATCGTCCAGGGCTCTTTTAGGGAGGGCCTCCAGGGGCAGGGAGAACAGGATAAAGAAGCGGCCTCACAGACCTGGACAGAGAGGTCCTCCTCTTCTCACTCCAATGGCTATGACACTACTAGGTTCTGCTACAAGATTGAACGAATTACTGTATTTTGCGGACCATAAGATGCACTCCCGCCCCCCTCCAAAGTGGGAGAAAAATGAGAGTGTGTCTTATGCTCTGAAGGTGTGGTACTAAGAGCATTTGTTTATGATCCCATGAGCCCACTTACTGTCCGCTGCTGTCTGCATGCTGTAATATTGCTGTGTGTTCGGGGGAAGTCCCGCCTCCTGGAGTCTCCATGTCAGTCAGGTCACGTGATCAGTACAGCACACACCTCCCCTCATTTGTAAATGAAAGTGATGATGGTTTTTACATCACTGTTTAGTTTACACTTTTAAGTATTAACATATTTTGCTTTATTTTAATAAATATTTTAGCATACTGGTACTATTAGGTTCAGAATAATTTTTTTTTTTGTTTTCCTGCTCTAAAAACTGGGTGCATCTTATGGTCTGAAAATACTTCATTCTACCATCATAAAATTCTAAGAGGCAGGACTATTACCATCATCAGCAAAGAAGGATACGAGGAGGTGACCCAGCTGGGGATAGACATGGGACTGGAAACCAGGCAGTGTGGCTATAAGACCGACCGGACGCCAGGACCGCCCACCACAGTGGTTCCAGGGAGTTGTCTGCACCTCTCCTCGCTGCAGCTCCTCCCCCTCCCCGGGCACAGCACATCCACCTCTCAGCAGGGACCACGGCACAGGTGAGGATGGGCCTGCAGCTGGTCAAAATACCCCTACCCACCCAGAGGGGTGTCCCAGCCCGGAGACGCTCAGCACACACGAGCTGAAGACACGTGTGTGTCTTGGGTAAAGACTCCACAGCAGCCTTCTGCCAGGAGCACGTTGCCTGGCCCTGACCCGTGTGCTCTGCAGTGACAGGCCCGGGTGTCAAGAAGTTTGCGCTAAGAACCAGGATGGCTTTCTGGGCCAGGAGGTGACAGTGGACGGCCACTAAACCACAGGCTGCTCCAGAGCTCCCTGGGGCTGCGTCCCTCTCTCGGCTTCCTCTCCAAGCCCGGAGAATTCTCCAGATTCCCTGGCCTTTTCCCAGGACCCCGTGTCCTAGGCAGCCACTTGGCTTGCCAAAGCCGTCGGTTGAGTACACCCTGTGCTCACTGACCCACGACCCACCGAAGCTCGGGGACAGGATGCTGCCGGCCAGGGGTCCAGAGGAAAGGGTTGCGAAGTGGAACTTTGCAGAGCTCCAACCTCGAGTGTGATTCTTAGGCCAGCATCCCCCTCACTGAAAGCCCTTGTCCCAAAGCACCCGTGGCTTTGCCATGATCGATAAGGAAGAGCGAGTCTCACAGGCCCTTCCCTGACTGGCCACGTAGGAGCGGCCCATATGGCCTGGAGTCTAACCTCTGTCTTTGTCCACGCACTTGAACTCACGGCCATGGAGTCCATGCTGACGTTAGCAAGTCTACATAGAAGGCTGGAACGGCCCCCTGGGAATTTCCAAGACGGTCACTGTATACGGGAGTAGAAAGTCCATCTTCCTCCCATACCGCGACTGGTGGTTTCAAACTGCTGACCTTGGAGTTGGAAGCCTGAAGCATAAGTCCAAGGCACCCCTGTGCCAGGAGGGCTCTGTCCTTGTAGCCCCCAAAGACTCCACAGCAGCCTTCTGCCAGGAGGCAACACAACCAACAGGAGGTTCTGTGAGCATGGCAGCCTGGGCGGACGCCTGACTGGGTCCTGGAGAGCCTGAGCCTGGCCACGTGCTACCGTCTCTGGTTTCTGGCATTTTACAAGGGCATGTGGTTTGCCGGGCAGTGCCCATGGGCTGAGCAGTGCTTGTCACAGTCGCCATGGCTGCTGTCTTGGTGTCATGGCAGCCTCGTCCATCACCAGGGAAGGCTGCTGTACCCACTGCTCCCACATGGGGTGCTCCCCATGAGCACCCAGGCCTCAGAGGGGCAGTGCTGACAGGAGGACCCGGGAGAATAGCCCTGATTGCTGGTTCCCTCACCTTCCAGAACCTCCCACAGCACAGCCAGAAAGCTGCTCCTGGGGAGTGGGGTGCTGGGTCATCCCCCTGGTCTGCCTGGCCGCAGCGGGACTGACCACACTCCCCTCCCTGGTTCACCAGCTCTTCCTCCCTCCCTATTGGAAGAATATCCAGCCCAGCCCACAAGTCACAAAGACAGTGCTCCCGGGAGCACGCAGATGCTTCTAAAAGTAGTCACTGCTTCTTCAGACATGGAAAGGGCGGTGGGAACTGAGCTTCAGTCAGAAGTGGGGAGGGCAGCGCGTACCACAGGGCAGCTCTGTGCCATGCCAGGCCTACCCATGCCCGGGGAGCCCGGTGTGGCCTGCTCTGTGCATGGGGCTGAGGAGGTACCCACAGAAACTCTAGTCCTTGACACTGCTCCAGAGCAGGGAGGTTCGACTGCGGGGAGGCAGTTCCTCCCGTGACCTGGACTCACCCAGTCCTGGCTCTAGTGCAAAACTTCCTGGGTTCAAGTAGGGTCACTGCATTCTTGATCCAAACGAACTTTGGATCCCATGAGACCAGACAGACATTTCTCTCCCCTCTTACAAACCAAGGGCCACTGCTTTCCATGACCTCTGGGAAGGGAGGATTTTCTAGTCAAAGAGGTGATTCCGGGGCAGCCCCACTTCCACCCGTCCACCTGCTCCCCGTGGAGCTCTGATTCAGCCCTTCCTGTGGGTCAGCACAGATGACAACCTCCCGGAAGCCAAGAGCCTCTCTATCCCCAGAAGGCAGCAGAGGACACAAGGACGGTTCTGTCTCGCCACCGAGTCGGAGAGAGCGGGGCGGGGCGGTGGGGCCAGCTTGGCTGGAGGTGCACTGGCAGTGGAGGAGAGGGTGGTGGTGCCCAGGACAGAGGGCTGAAGGAGAGGCAGAGGAGAGGGCCAGGATCTTGAGTGAGCCGTCCAGCTTTTGAGCCCTTCCCTCACCCAGACACCCCTCCTGCCGGCCCCTGCCATCCACTGCCAAGGCTGTGGAGCCCTGCCCCTGGCTCCACTCTTTCTCGACATTTCAATTAATTCAGAATTCCCCCTTAAAACCGCCTCCTGTCCTCCCACTGGTCTGCCTGCTTCACACTCTGAGCAGACTCTCAGGGTCTCTACACTCCAGTGTGGAGTCCAGAAGCAGGGCAGACATGAACACACCCCACCTGAGAGACTTTGGAAAGCAAAGCAGATGGACTCAGATACCAGGAGGGGAGGACTGAGGGCAGGAGGGCACCAGGTAAAGCAGAGTCACCCAGCCTACCTGTGTCTCGCAGGAGGTATGTTCCGGGAACTCAGGGTCTTCTCAGTCGCCCTCCATGGGGACAGATAAAAGAGACAGCTATTCTCTGGGGGTGCTGGTCATCCCAGCAAGCCCATGAGGTCCGCGGAACACTCAGCCAGACGCTTGTCCTCCTGGGTGCTGGTCCCAGAGTAAACACAGCAGCCCTACCCTGGGTGGAATCAAAATCCTTCCTGATCTCCCTGCTCCCTGCCACCCGCCTCTCGCCACCTCCCCATGGTCTGTGCCATCAACAGGGCTTTATCATCTCAGGCCCACCACGTCCTTGGAGAGCCCAGTGAATGGAGCTCACACAATACACTTGTGTATTAATAACCTCACGTCCCCTCCCTCCGCTCCGCTGGCCGACTCGCTCACCCTGGGTCCCCCTCATGCATAATGGAGGAGCTGTGTGGCCCATGACACAGGCAGGCTGTGCTTCTCAGCTCTGACGGGGACAGACGGAGAGGAGTACCAGGCTGGGCCAGGCTCCCTGAGGCGGCGGGTAGGGCAGGGAGCAGAGCCCCCAGTGCAGAGTCCTAGACGTCATGTTTTGTGGGGAGCACATGGTAGGGGTGGTACAGGCCCGCCCTGTATACACATCCCACAAGAACCCAGCCCAGGGATGGTGGCCAGTCATGTAACATTTCTCTGACACCCACCCAAGCCCTTCCAAAGCCACGTGCCGGCCCAGCCCTGGACAACGGTGCTGTACAATGTCAATCCATCGGTCCATTCTGCACCAGGGCCAAGGGCCAGCCGTTTCTCTCACTCGCTTGACAGCTCCCAGGCCCTTGAGGCCCGGAAACACCAAGTCTCCCCCAGCTCCCTACTTCCAGCTTCTTCCACTGGGCCTCACAGGAGACTCCTACCATCTGGCTCCTTCAACCCAGGGAGATTTCAGTGCAGTTTCTCTTAAAGTCTGAAGCCCAACTCTCCTACCTTGTGGGTGGGAGGGGTTGTGTACCTTGATAATACACTTTGGAAGGAAGGTGTAGGAGCACATTTTAAAAAAATGATTATGATGGGCTGAGCCCCGGTGGCATAGTGGTTGTGCGCGGGACTGCGGCCCACTGGGACGGAGGTTCAATTCCAGCAGTGGGGCTGGGCCTCCTACTCCCACCACTGGAGAGCAGTGATGCCCCCCCCCCCCAAAAAAAATGATTATGGCAAAACATAGATAGCATAAAATGTATCATTCTAATTTTTTTTTCCAATTCTAGGTAAAGAAAATGAAAAGCTTGGCAATTGGGCCAGCAGATGCCATCATGCATGTGGAGAAAAGATGGAAATGGCCAAGGGTCTTGTACTTCTTGGATCCATAACCAAGGCTCCTGGTGGCAGCAGCCCGGCGATCAAACAACAGGTCCCATTGAGGAGACGTTCTACCTGAGACCCTTTTAAAGTGTTGGAGAGTCAAGAGGCTACTTTGAGGAGGACGAAGACACCTCACCCTAGCCATGGTGTTTTCCATCATGTCATCTGCATGCGAGAATCGGATGCAGAGTAAAGAAAAAAAAGGATGCCTTTGAGTTACAGAGCTGGCAGAGGATGGACGGCGCCACGGCTGCCGAAAGAAGGAATGATCCATCTTAGGATCAGTTCAGCCAGAAGGCTGCCTGGGAGACTATGTGTCACCGACTTTGGACATGTTATCAGGAGACGGGTCCCTGGAGAAGGGCGTCGTGCTGGATAAAGTAGAAGCTTAGACAAGATGGACTGGCCCAGTGGCTGCAAACATGGGAGGATGGCCCAGGGCCGGGCGGAGTTTCCTTCTGCCGCGTAGGGTGATGGGGGGAGCGGGAACCAACCCATCGGCACCACACCTCACCCTTTAAAGAAACAGACACTTCAGTCGTGCTAACTACATTCACGGGGATGCGCGCCCGCGCCCACACTCTGTGTCTGAAACCTTTCCATCATCCTAATTTAAAACTCTGTACCCTTTGAGTATGGACTCCCCACTCCTCCCTGCCTCCAGTCCCTGGTCATGTCCCATCTACTTCCTTGGAAAGGCATGTTTAAAGTCTTCAGACTGTTTTCGCTCTTTTTATTTTATTTTATTTTTTTTAGGGCATCACTGCCCAGGTGGTGGGAGTAGGAGGCCCAGCCTTTGCCCCTGTGGAGCTGGAATTGAACCTCCATCCCAGTGGGCCGCAGTCCCGCGCACAACCACTACGCCACCGGGGCTCAGCCCTGTTTTCGCTCTTTATCTCACTTCTGCCATTTTTTAAGAACATCATCATGGGTCACTGGAATTTTTCACCACCCGCACAGCCCTCAGAATAGTGTGTATGATGATAAAGATGTTAGAAACCATCTGGACAGGCACCGCTAGGGAGACGGACAGAACATGGCGTGTCCGTGGTTTGGTAGCAGCAGCATTTGGAAGTTATTGGGGCTCTCATGAAGGCAGACCTCTGGGTTCAGGGTCACCTTGGGTCAGCGACGTGGCCTCTCTGTGCTTCAGTTTATTCATTTGCATAACCAAGGTCATGAGTCCCAATGTCTTGTTTCAAAGACTCAGTGACCAGCAGTGTCTGATTCGTAGAGTGTGGGCTTCCCGAAGGATTGAGGTGGGTTTGTTTTGCTTTGTTTTGACTGTCATACAAGCAACAAGAAGGCCTGCTGGTACAGCGGGCTAAGAATCGGACTGTAACTGCCAGGTCAGTGGTTCAAACCCACCAGCAGCTCTGCTGAAGAAAGAGGCGACTGTCTCCCTTAGAGACTTGCAATCTCTGAAACACGGTGGCAGGGGCTTGGGTTGCTTTTTGGTTCTGTTTCAAGGTTAAATATGATATTGGTATCAAAATGATGAAACACCATGGATGAATATTTTGCTGCTGCAGGAGACTGAGGGAGATCTGAAGACAGAATAAGCATGGCTATCTGTGGGTTGTAAAATGATAGATCATTCGCATTGTTTCCCTGGAGGCTGACTCTGAGCCCACTCTGCTAGTTCGGCCTACGATAACCCGGTGTATCAAGCTGTGTTCCAGGAGCCTGTCAGGGGCTGACAAGGTCAATCACCAGATCTTTCTTCCAGGGTGTCTCCGGGTGGCCAGCCTTCTGGCTGGTGGCTGTGAGCACATGGCCCAGGCCAAAGGTGCGTCCACGGAGATGAGGGTTTGTCCCACATTGAGGAGTGTTTTGGGGATCTGGTGCTGCATAGAACAGGGTCCCCCAAGTGTCCAAAACAGAAGTTTGTTTTCTCACAGTACAGGAGGCTGGGAGTCCAAATTCAGAGTGCCCGCTTTAGGGGACGGCTTTCTGTTCCCCTTGGGCTCTGGAAGAAGGCCCTCGTCTCGTCAGCTTCTGCTGCCTGGTTCTGGGTGATCTCCACGTGTCTCAGCGTCTGTCTGCCATGCTGTATCCCACCTCTACGCGGCTTACTGGTGTCATCTCTTTTATATCTTAAGACACACCCTCACTAACAAACAAAGACAACCCACTCCCGAATGGCATTATGACTACTGAGGTTAGGATGCACAGCTCGTATTAGGGGGGTGGGCATAATACAACCCATCACAGAGGAGCTGAGCTACCAGGCCCACCAGTGAGCTCCATATTCCCAGTCAGACTCTGGGGAGCTCTGGGCTCCCTCATTGGAGGGGGGCCCCGGGTCTTTCTCCACAGGAAGGGCAGCAGTATCACGCACTGGTCAGAGCACCTGTACAGAGGAGCCTCTTTCTCCGTGCAGGGAGTTAGAGTCCTTGGTGTGGAACAGAGGGGACAGGGGAGGCAGCCAGAGGGGAGGAGTGTGGAGGAAGATGGCTGTTGGAGCCAACCAGCCTGAATGTGGGTCAGCCGGGCTGACACAGAAGGCTGCGAGAACAGCTGGTGTGCCCAGGGGAGGGTTCTGGCCCATGCTAAGCAGGGCAGCCAAGCTGCGCCCCTCCTGGTGCTGCCCATCATCCCCCCCTGCCATCCACACTCCAGCTAAGTTGACTGGTACCAGGATGATCAGTCATTTGGGGGGTGTGACCTTGCAGAGTGTGGCCCAGCGGCTGTCTACAGGAATGAGGGGACAAGGCAGAGCCACTCAAACCAGCAGCAGCCCTCAGACTCCATCTGTTCCCTGACTAACAGTTCCCGTTAAGGGTAGAGTCTCATTTCTGCGTGTGTGGTCCCCACGTTCTAAGAATGGAAAGTGCCTTCTATTACCACAAGAGGCTTGTTGTCAAGATGTATTTTGTCTCATCTATTTGAGCAGAAGTTGGAAAAATCCCTGGTCGAAGAACTGTATAGAAAGGCAGCACGGAGTGGGTGGCGAGCTCAGCCCTGCTCTGAGGGCTGGGGCCCCAGCACGACTGGTGGGTGAGGTACAGCCATGTCATGGGGAGTGAACTTCCGAGGCAGCATGAGCAGCCCCAAGGGCAGCCTCCCTTGCCCAAACGTGCACCTATAGCCTCTATGTGGGCGGGACTGCTGGGAGGCTCTGCCTGTGTGTGCACGCATGGATCATGCACTGGGCATGAGAGAAAGGCAGGTGAGAAAGGTGAGAGCTTTAGTTCCCATGCATGGACTCCAGACTGGGTAAGCATGCTCTGTTTATCTGTGTGTGTGTGTGATATATATATATATATATATATATATATATATATAGAGAGAGAGAGAGAGAGAGAGAGAGAGAGGAGAGAGAGGAGGAGCCATGTGAAGGCCCACGTTAGAGCTGAGATGCTTTCCCACCACTGGCTGGTGACCTTCCTGCAAGTGTCATCATTGCATGGGCTTTATGAGTTTCAAGAGGAATACATGGACTATTATCGGGCTTATGCGCTAATACAGAACGTAGGGACCTAATCTGGACTGGGTTGGGATGTTTTATTGATGCGTAATTGCTTCTTGATATATAGGTCTCTCTAACACATTTATGTTTGTCTCTGGATTTGTTTCTGTAATCAACCCAGACTAAGACAAGGGCCTTCTTCTTTTTCTGTGCTCCTCTATAGTACCAAGCACGATGTCCTTCCCTGGGGACTGGCCTCTCCTGACAGCATGCTCAAAGTGTGTGAGATGATGTTTCGAGTTTGGTTATCTGAGGGTAAGTGAAAATGCATTGCTACCAGCATTCTAGTGCATGCACACACATGTCCAGGCAAAATGAAACGTGATGAAGCATGTCTCTGTGGCTATTGGATGGCTACCGACAAGTTCTCTCAGGAACACAAGCGGTGTCGAAAGCTTACTCAGGCATCTTCTCTAAAAAGGTCCAATCCCCCAAAGCGGGGCTTCTGAGAGGGTCTGCGGAGCCAATGTCATTCTGAAGGCCGAGAGGTCAGCTTGGAAGGTTGTGGCGACTGTGTTTGGGGAGCCCTAGGGGGAAATCTCGAGAGCTGTCCTTGAAGGTCCCAGAATGGTCACTGGGAATTATTAGGGAAAGGTTTCCAGAGAAGGAAAACCCAGGAGGGCTACACCAAGGACCTTTCCCATGCCGACCACGCTCCCGTGTCAAGACCAGCAAGCACTGCCCATGAGCATTTCCTTGGGAGCCGTACCCCATCGACCTTATGACCCCAAGCCTGCCCCATCAGACTCCCTTCTGTCTCCAAACTCAGAGGGCATGGAACAGGAACACGTGTGGAGCAGCCGAGGGACCTGCTTCTGGTGAGACGTACAACCTTGGGCACCCTCTGGGCAGTTCTCGTCTGTCCCACGCAGCTGCTCTAAGTGGGAATAAACTTACGAGCGCGTGTGCGGGCTCCTCAATATGTGCACTGTCTTTGTGGGTTCTATGGGGGTGGGGGGGTGACCAGGAGGATGTAGAAGCAGGAGAGTGTGGCGCAGACACGGGGTCTCCCTGGGGTATCAGGATGTTTTTCAATGAGGGCCAGCACTGACTGGCCCCACATCGGACACCCTGGGGCGGCTCCTGGTTTCTGCGGAATGGCATTCACCTCCCCCAAGATGACAGCTCGGGGTCTTCCTGCTGCACCCAGTAACTGGACTACCCTTGCTTTTCTTCAAATGCCCAGGAGAGACCACCTCCACGCTTATTAGGCTTGCTTGCCCTGAATTCTCTGGCCAGTTTCTGTCAAACAAAGATCAGAGCGCCCTCTCTAAGGAGCCATTCCAAGCCCTCAGCCAGATGCAGACTCTCCTGCTGGCTTTCTGTGCACGTTCCATACCTGTATCACTCACTGAGCACAGACCCCATTGTCCTCTCACTGCAGGGCTGTGTGCAAACATCCCTTCTCAGGTGTCTTGTGCACACAGGCCTGAAGCAAATGTTTACCAAATGAAACCGTGTGAGTTTAGCTATCCTACAACCAGGAGCAGAAAGAGGCGACTCTGGCCTCCCCTGCCTTGAGTGCTTTAGAGCAGGGCCAGTGCAGGTCCTAGGCCCACCAGGCTCCAGCTCTGGTGTGTCATGAGGCCAGGGAAAGCTGCTCAGCTTCTCCCACCTAAGACCTTCCTTGTGGCCAGGGAGCCTCTGTGGGAAGCATATGCCCAAGGTTAAGTGGGACACCATTGCCCTCTTTGTCAGTCTCATCAAGGAAGCATGGTCATCCAAGGACTGACCTCTCTCAAGGGTCCACACATTTCCGAAAAGTCCTGCCCACCTTCCCCCTGCCATCCATATGGCTGGGACGCAGTTCAGCTCAGTCCACTTTCCTTCAGCAACCCTTGCTCTCAGTCCTGCTCCATCACACACGTTCCGCTTCTCTCCGGTTGTGTAGTCTTTGCATCGTCAGGGTTTCTGGCCTCCCCAACCAGCCTCCTGAACCGAACAAGACCCTGACTGCTGCTGCTGCTGAGGCAGGGAGCAAGGGCCACTCTCAAGACCTGGTGCCAGCCATCTGAGCCACAATGAAGATGCTTCACCTACCC
The DNA here is from genome assembly GCA_004026705.1 of Nesogale talazaci. Classification (NCBI taxonomy): domain Eukaryota; kingdom Metazoa; phylum Chordata; class Mammalia; order Afrosoricida; family Tenrecidae; genus Nesogale; species Nesogale talazaci. The sequence continues at coordinate 14,148 of PVJH01016966.1, forward strand.
TGGTGGTGGACATCAGAGTCTGACTCCAAATTTCAGGCCCATCTATCAGAAAAGCTAAGAGTTTACTGATGGGTAAACCCTGGTAAGGATGTGATCCAACCAGAACTGTCATAACTGTCATAACAAGGCTGGCAAGAAAGTGAATTGGTACAATCACTTGGAAGACTATGTGACCATGTCTACAACTGCTGAGGATACTGATATCCTCTGGCCCAGCCATTCTACTTCCGAGTATCTGGCCAATAACAATTAGTGCTTTGGTCCATAAAAATAAACATTCAAGAATGACTACAGTGGATTTGATCTTACTAGCTCCAACATGGAAACAACACCTATGTCTAATCACAGTGGATTGAAGAGCTGAACTGTATGTGTACAATGCAATACCTCCGTCACAATCATGAAAAACTGGCAAGTGCAACAACATGAATTCATTTCCCCTCCGGAGTGAGGAGTGAGAAAAGGCAGGTGCCAAAGTCAGCCTGGCTCCCATTCACCAGGAGATCCAGAAGAGGCTCCACTAATCTCCGGTGACTGAGGTCAGAAGACTGATTCCCTTAGGGGGAGACTGATTGGGAAGGAACCCAAGGGAGTCTTCTGGATTACCAATCATGTCCTAGAGCAGTGGTTCTCAATCTTCCTCATACTGCCACTCTTTCATACGGTTCCTCATGTGCTGGAAACCCCAGCCATAACATCATTTTCATTGCTACGTCATAACTGTAATTTTGCTACTGTTATGAATCTTAATGTAAATATATGATATACAGGATGTACTTTCGTTGTTACAAATTGAACATGATTAAGACACAGTGATTCATCACAAAAACAATATGCAATTATGGAGTGTGAAATATTTGTTTCCAATTGCAAATAAATGATATTTTGTCTTAAAGCAGTCTTCACACGGGGTACTCATATGTGGATGGGCGTATCTGCATGTGGGCGGACCCGCCTGGAGACAGGCAGAAGAATGGTGTCTCAGTTCCTAAGACCATAGGAAATATGTGTTTTCTGATGATCTTAGGTGATCCCTGTGAAAGGACCATTCGAACACCAAAGGGGTCATGACCCACAGATTGAGAACCACTGTTCTAGAGCTTGGTCCAGTCATAGTCTCATGGATATAATTTATGGGAATATCCCCCAAGGTGTACACATAAGGTTTATACACGCTTCTTGTGTCAACGATGCCTTAATGGGGAGGAGGAAAACCCACTTTCAAAGGATAATATACTATTTTTCAGGGTGAGTTCAGGTATGGCATAGTCTGACTCTTCTCTCTGGTCAAACTGGGGCCCTGTCATTGCCTTCTCTCCCACAGCTTCTCTGTTTTAGCCTCATCTCGCTACACATCAAGAAGCTGGGTGTCTATAAAAAGTGACAGTCCTGATCCCAGCCATGGAAACTGGGGGAGCACCCTCCCTCCTAGAGAGAGGCCCAGTTGGAAGCACCTCAAATCCATGGCAGCAAGTCTCCCTGCCTTGTGTCAAACCCATCAAAGCTGGTTCCCAAACAATGGCGGCGGGGGCTGAGTGAGACCAAGACATGACACCGTTTTTCTGAAGCACCATTTCCCTGGAGGGCGGAGTCTTTTAAAGCTCGGTGTGAAGTGACTGTAGTGGTGCCGTGGGGAGCTGAGGGGATCTATTCCTGGCTCTGAGATTCTCTTGACCTTGTCATCTACAATGGGGACAGGGTCACCAAGTTCTAAGAGGTCTCTGATATCATCTCAAAAAGCAGACCATACTTCTCTGACCCATCACACACCCTTTTCCTGGTCACTCCCCCGGCCTCTCAGCTCCATCCACTTCTCCGTTGCCTTGAACCGGAAGGGAAAACCACTCCCACCCCCCACCCCACCCCCCAAGAAGGTCAAGCCTACCCAGTATATTGACCTAAATGCTTTTTTCAAAGCTTCTCTGCCAGACTTCCATGGCTGGCTCCTACTCACAGAGTTAAAGGGCATCCCGGGTAGTCCAAGCTACAGCCAGAGATTTCTATAAACTATTTAAAAACTCAGCCCCCCAAAGGAGGAATACAGAAAGGGTGATATCTGGTAGGTGGTCTCCCTTCCTCAGCAAACTGGTGGCTGCAGGCATAACAAACCCCACTGAGCTGTTAACAGAGAAGTCCCTTTGATCAAACTGGGCAAGTGTATGCCTAGCCCTGGTTCCCCATCAGGCCTCCTTCCTGTTGGCCAGCTGAGATGTTTTATTTTGTGTTAGCCACGCCACCACAGCTCTGGGCGAGACTTTTCCACTTTACCTCCCCAGACTCCAACAGTGCATATTCTCCCTTTGATTTCCTCAAAGTGTACATAATTCAACAGCCACGCACACCTTCTTTCTAGTGCATGCTTATAAAGTCTCCAGACTGATCTTTTCCATGGAAACAAAGACGCTAGTATTTGTTGATTCAAAGGAAGGCGGTCTCCTTCAAAGATATCCCCTCCAAGGCTCGAGACAGATTCCAAGAAGGCAGCCGTGTGCGGGGGCGGCTGACGTGTCTCTTCTGGAACCACGGTCAAAGCCTGCGGCCTGGTCTTTGAAGGGGCCTCTGGGGTGACCGAGTCTGATTCGTGAGGATAGTAGGTGTGTTTCGTCTTGTTGTGTCCTCTAAGTGTGAAGAGAGGGTCACAAAGGGGCAATGACGGCGGCACTTCCATGAGGAACACTGTTTCTGGTCAACAGTGGATGTAGAAAGACCAGAGAGGACCAGCTCCATCAAGGGCCCCACTGTGCAGCCTCCATGACGCAGCTTCAAAGGGGACCAGGTCATTCCACAGGAAGCAAAGCACTTCCTTCTCACAAGGTGTCCATCCACCAGGGTCTAGCAGCTGGCGCCCTTCTCTGAGGGTCATGAACGTGGGCAGAGGGGCGGGCTTTTCTCTCTCTCATAGCCAGTTTGGCATGTGGGAAGAAGGGCTGCATGTGGCAGTTTCTCAACACGCGAAACCCCAAATTACCAGATGACCCTGAAATGCCACGCGTAGCGATACCCCGAGGCCAGAAAAGCAAGGACTTGAAGACAGGGACATCCATGTCCACAGCAGCACAATCCACATCAGCCTGACACCCCTACCTGAAGGATGGATACCCAGGTACCCAGCCGGGGGGAGGGACGCATGCAGCACAGGTGCAGGTACCATGTGGGCGCGCCGGGAGCTCCTGGGCGGAGTGAAAGCAGGCAGGTGCACACGGCCACATGGTGTCTGATCCCATGTACAGAGCGTTTTGCAGAGCCCGGAGGCTAGATATACACTGGTGGTTACCAGCGAGGGGACCTTGGGGGGACGAGGAGTCAGTTCCTTTGGAGGTGGGCTGAGGAAAAGGCTCTAAAATTAGATGAGATAGTGGGAGTGGTTTGAGACTAGCCGAAAGGTCTCTTTAAAAGAGTGAATTGTATGCTATGTGTGAATTTAGCACCAGGTTCAAGAAAAGCAGCAGCAGCTTCCGCCTCAGCAGAGCAGGCGATGGCATGATGACGGAGATCAGTCCTGAGGAGCAGCTGCAGAGCTCAGACCACCTGTCACCCTCCGAGAGTCAGAGAGGAGGGACAGCAGCCCCCAGAGCCATGACAATCAGGCCCGCCCCACACCCAACAACCAGGCCTTTTTTTAAATGGATGCTTTGAGAAGAGAAGTCAGAGCGAAGCAGGATAAAGCAGAGCTCGGTATTCCTCCCAAGGCTGGCTGCAATCCCTGCCTGCGGCCTCAGTGCCATTTGATGATGACATCACTGCTATCTCTTCAGGACAATCAGGACTGGGGGGTGGGGGTGGGTGGGGGGGGATGGGGCTGCATCTCCCTGGAGATAAGACCCTCCTCTCTACCAGCAGCTGTTTGTCTATCTGGATGCCCAGCTCAATGCCTCCACGCCGCGCTCCCCCCCCCCCCAGGCAGACAGCTGAGACCGGTGTCCAGCCTCCAGCCCCCCCATGTGGCCACCAGCTTAGGGGTATGGATTCCTAATCTTCATGAGTGGGGATTTGCAAACCCAGAGATGAGACCAGACCCTTAGCATTACAAGACTAATAACATTAAGTCTTCAATGGTTTTTACAGGCCCAGATCCCTTGGGAGTTGTGATAGCCAATGGTTCGGGGGCATTTTAATGTGTGTGAAAAATAACTTTGAAAATCCCATGGTCTGGTTCTCTGATGCTCAGTGCAGCTGTGGAACACAGGACTCAGCCTCTGGGAATGATACAGTCTGCAGACCCGACTATCCTTGACCACACAGCATTTGTACAGGTCGTTCTCAAGGCAGGCGGTGGGCTTGAACTGCCAACACTTCAGCTGGGAGTGCAGTGTTGAACATCAGTACCTCCCTGGGGCTTCCTATGGTGTGACACGCAGGCTAGAACAGTCACCGGGGGGAAGTAGCATGGTGGGGGATACTGACTCCACAGTTAGCTGCACGTTCCTGTCACCATCCCCACCACCAAGGCCAGGAGGAAGGCAGGAAGGCAGCCCCCACTGCTACAGTCCAGAGTGGGCAGGTCTAAGGATGACTAAAGTGAGAGGAGAGAGTGGCTATAGCTGAGGTTCCTTCCAGAGTCTCTACACTGAGCAGAGAGCCTCCCATGCCCCTTCCCCCATGGTCAGGCTCCCCTCTACAAAAGGTCCCCCGAGATGCACAGGAAAAGGAGGAAGAAGAGGTAAAAGGCAGGCCAGCCAGTGGGAGCCAGCTTGTTGTCATGGCAACATCCTCCTGCATGGTAGTTAGGAATACATTATTGATCTCGGACATAGCTTCTCCAGCTTCCCCTAAGCCCCCAGTGCTGTCACCATGACTTCCTGCCCACAGCCTGTTCTGTACATGCCTGTAGGAGAGAGAGCCATCCTGAAACCAGGCAGGAGCCCCCAAAAATCTCCACAGCCTCCCCAGCCCTCTCTGGTGAGTGTGCACACAGATCCCAAACCTCCCAGCCAACCCCACTGCCAATCCCGACTCAGAGCGACTCCAGAGAGGGGCGTGGCACTGCCCCTGGGACTTGGATGTACTCTCCACAGGCACCGACCGACTGTGGCCACCAAGGTCTCCTTTGCAGCCACGGAGGGGTTTGAACCACCAATCTTGGGATTGGCTACACCCACTCTGCCACGAAGGCTCCTGTCACCCAGGGGACCTTCTGAAGGCTGGAGAAGAAAGAGAACCTTACAGATCTTAGGTTCTGCAGCTTGTTCTCCCCACAAGACTGGAAGCCCTGGAGGCTGGGGGCCTCTCTTGCATCCTTTTCAATCGGGGAGGCAGCCTGGCTTGGCATCCAGGCATGAACCACTCCCTGGCTGTGACCGTTACATTCAGCAACCTTACTCCTCTAACCCCAACCAGGAGTAACGAGAATAGCTACCTCAGGGAGGCTGCAAGTTCGAATAAGACTAAATATATCAAATCCCAGCAGAGATGGTCTTTCATAACTCTTCTCCTTCTGCTTCTCTTTCCTTGCAGTCCTCTGGGCCTACCCAGACACGCAGGGGAAAGATGAGGACATCTGCTTGGAACGATCTACAGCCTGGGTGTGTTAGTCCGGGTAAACTAGAGGAGCAAATTCAAAGACTCGCATATGGATATCAGGGAATGGTTTATATACAAAAGGAATGGAACATTGAGAAAGCATCCCAACCCAGTCCAGTTCAAAGTCATAAGTCCGATATTAGCCCATATGCCTGATACTAGTCTATAATGTCTCCTGACCCACGAAGTCACAGACCAGTGGGTGCAGAATCCCAGCGCTGGCAGGGGCCTCCCCACGGTTCCTCGCTTCTAGGGCTCAGGGTTCATCAACAGCATCCACTGGTGGCAGAAACAACTCATCGCTGGGCAGGGGTCCCCACACGGCCTCTCCAACCTCAGAGGTCTGGCTCCATCAGGGCAAAGCCGCGTGGCCTCTCCTCCGGCTCCCTCAGCCTCTCGGACGCTGCCATCTTGTCCTGTCCATGATTCATCGTCTCTGAGACGAACTCCCAACACCTGGGGAAGATAGCTTCTCATCTCCAGGAGGGAAATATCGCGAGATTTCCCAGAAGTCTCAGGAGAAAGCCATGCTCACAGGGAGGCCTCATTGGCTACTCAATGGCTATCTCCAGATTAACAGGCTAGACTCCACCCCTACATTTCCATCATAAGATTAACATAAGCACATGACTGCCACACTGGGATACCCACAGGGGAAGTCCAACCTGTGCCCTACTGGTTTGAGTCAGAATCGACATGACGACAATGATGTTTAAGAGACCCCACTTACAGAGTCACTTACAGCCACCTCACTTGAAGGTCCTAAACTGTCTGCAAAATCCCCAGCTATGTTAATGAGCCGGGGTTTACGTTCTCAACGGAGAGGGCTGGGAACACAGGCTCCCCTGTGAGGGACAGGTCGCCAGCAGGTCGCCAGACTGAGCTGAGTCATGTCTTCTAAGAGTCCATGTGTAAGGCAGCCCTGGCCTCTTTTTCCTGCAGCTCTTGGATCTAATTGGCTTTGAATTCCCTAGCCAAGAATACTAAAAGACACCATCAAGCATACTAAAGACACTGTGAAAAGAACAAACCTATCAATCTCAGAAGAAATACAAGCAGCATGCGGTCGGACTTCCACGCACTCATTTTGGACACAGGAAACGCCAGTCGCTAGGAAAGGACATGGTGGTTGACAAAGTAGCAGGCCAACAAGGAGACGGGCTCAGTGAGTAACCGTAACGAACTCAAACAACGACCCGTGGCTCAGTCTCCGCCGTCGGGGTGGCGGTTAACGGCGCTCGAGAAACGAAACATCGCCCGGTGCGGCACGCCCTCACAAGGTCCCCATACTGGAGCCCACTGTAGCATCCACCGCGCCCATCCACCTCCTTCAGGACCTTCCTGTCCTGCATATCTCCCTACTTTACCATGCATGAGGTCCTTCCCCAGGGACTGGTCTCTTCTGACAGAAAGCCCAAAGTCTGTGAGACAAAGTCTCACCATCCTGGTCTCTGAGAAGCACTCCACCCTTACTTCCTCTAGGACAGATTCCTTCGTCCTTTTCGCGGTCCATGGTACTTTCAATAGTCTCCTCTACCACCACAATTCAAATGCCTTGATTCCTCTTTGGCCTTCTTTACTCAATGCCCAACAGAGTCCAGCAGATCCGAACGTAAATGCTAGCTTTATCTTTCAGCCGCTGTCTCAGCCTGAGCCCCAGGGGTCCTCATAAGGGGTCCACACCTCACACCTCACAAAGCTATTAGGGAACACAAAGGAGGCCTGCCAGGCACAAGAACACCATCCACTGGGAAGCACGGGAGGCAATGTCAGCCATTAGGGAGACTCATGCCCGAAGTCACTGCTTTGATGCGATGGTGAATCTGTCCCACACACCACTGTGTCCCACACACACTCTGTGTCTCTGAATGACAGGGTTTTATGGGGAGGGGAGTTGGGGGAAGGTTTGGAGGTGAGGAGAGCGCTCCCGCACATCGAAGGCCTCACAAATGAACTCCCTGTAGAGACTGAGATCCAAAGAAGGTCCAAAGAAAAGCCACTTCTTACCAAGGATTCCAGAAGGACCGGGCAGAGCTGAGAGACGGCCCTGGAAGAGCAAAGACTAAGGTACTCCCATGGCTTGATGATCCGCGCCATGCCTAAGGAGCAGAAGATGCTCAGGCCGCACACATCCCTGCTGGGCCCTGACTATGAGTCCCTGTGACCTAGAGATGACCAGACTACAAGAGCTCCAAGTGGTTGATGACCACATGGGTGGCGCAGTGAAAGAAGACTGCTTTCTCCAAAGGGTTAATCCCAGAGTGGTCCACACCCACCTGCCCTGGCAGCTCCTCTGTCCTTAAGCTACAGCCTCTGCTGGGAATCAGTCTGCTTTCCCTCCTTGCAAGTAATTAGGTCAGCTTAGAGGATTTCCCAGGTCAAGAAGGTGTGTGTGTGGAGTGGGGGGGGGGGGGGGGGGGGCAATCTAAGCAGAATCTATTGTTTCAGGCCAAGCTCCCAGGTGCTAACTGGGCCCTTCCCTAAGGACAAGCTCTCACCTGCTGGGGTAAGTGTCAGCTACCCACCCCCATTCCCTTCCCCCCCCACCAAGGGGCCCCATGTAGCCAAAAGGAGCTGGGAGAGGATCCCTGCCTGCCGCCCCAGCCATGGGTCTTTTTGACAAACCTGCTGGAACAGGACAAGTAAGAGAGACCAAGGTGTTCAGCGCTTGCTGACAGTCTATGAACTGGTCAGTCAGGAGATGGGCTGGAGGGTGGGAGAGGGACTGTCAGAGTGAAGCCAGGTGGAACAGAAAGCCGTCCAGGAGCTTGCCTGGAGGGTCTCAGAAGGAAGTAGACAAGAAGCCAAAAGGTCTCTTCCAGCCCGCCTCTCACAGGAAGCCTGTGTCCTGAGATGCCCAGCTGAGAAACTCATTGGCACCCTTCTCCACCAGGGACTCCCTACCCACTCCCAAGTGGGTCAAGCCAAAGTACAGATTTCTCTCAGCTTGTCAGGGGTGTGTGGAAGGGCTGGCCCCACACCAGCAGGTATTCATGGTCTGAACCTCTGTGATCAGGGTGCGCACGCGCACACACATACACACACTCAGAGAAAATGTCTCCCTGAATAGAAACAAGACACTAAGGGTTGGCTAAGGTTGTAAACCCTATGCTCCACTTGGCTTCATCTAAAGGATCCCCTAAAATACTGTGGGGGTAGAGAAGATGCCCTTGAGATGTGGTAGCTTGCACAATGGATTGCCAATGGAAAGGTTGGCTATTTGAACCCATGAGGTAGGTAGTCTCCTGCTTCTGTAAAGATGTCTAGCCTGGGGCTGAGCCTCAGTGGCATTGTGGTTGTGTGCCAGACTGCGGCCCACTGGCTTGGCGGTTCAAATCCAGCAGCGGCTCTCCAGAAGCAGGGCTGGGCCTCCCACTCCCACCAGAGGGCAGTGATGGCCCTCCCCCCCAAAAGATGTCCAGCCTCAGAGAGCCTGTGAAGCAATCCCACTCTGTCCTCAAGGGTCAGCGTGGGTTTGCAGGGATGGAGAGGTGCAGAAAGAAGAATGCTAACTCCAGGAGAGGTCTAGAAGACACAGACACGCACAAATGGGAAAAGGCCAACGTTGAAGGGGATTAGCATCCAAAAAATATAAGCTAATGCGATTATGGGGAACTAAAAGCAATCCTGCAGCAAAATGTCAAGCCAAAGACCGCTGATTTCTGAGCGTGAATACATTGCAGGCTACCAGCGCCTCATGCCTATAAAAGCACATTTTCAGTCCCGATGAAACCCAAAGAGAGCGGATTATCTGCGCAATAGTAAACGGCAGCCAGTAGCCCAACGCTGAACTTACCGGGGATTGTGGATTAGCGGAGGCTAGAGCTTTCTGTGGCACTGTTTCCCACTTGTTAGTGGGGCCCTAAAAGCAGAAAACCACACTGGGAAGGCGGTGTCCACCAAGACACTTTGGGCTGGGTTGGGGCCTCCCCTAGAAACCAAAAACTCATGGCCATGACCCCCTAGAACAGAGCAGAACCAGCTCTCAGAGTTTCCACTGCTGTAAATGGCCACCTCGTTTCTCCGCCCCACCCCCACCGAGCGTCTGAGGGGTTCAAGCCACTGACCTTGCAGTTCGCAGCCCAACTTGTCACCCACTATGTCATCAGAGGGGTCTTGGGTCAAGGCCCGAGGGGTCCTGAATGGCAGCCCAAGGACTTCCCTTCAGGCCAAGCTGTCAGGCTTACTTTCATAGGCTACCGCCTCCCCTATTATTCCACCCCACTCCCAACAGGTGGCTACCATTCGGATGCTGCGGAAGACACACCAGCCAGCTCTCCCAGACAGGAGGCTAGTGAGGCTCTCATGGTGGCATAGCAGGGGCCCCGTGCCTTCCTGCTTAAAGGGTACAGAGCTTCTGCTTAGGGCGATGAGAGCACTTTGGGATTAGATGGTGTGGCACAACGTTGTAAGTGCACGCAATGCCTCTGACGACCCTTGACAATGGCGGCAGGTTAACTCTAGGTGTGTTTTACCAGATTAGACAAAGCAATGCTATTTCGGATCAGTTGATGGTAAAATGTTCATGAAGTCTGGTTTAACAGCCTTTACATGTACAAAGGCAAATCTCCACTCTGCCTGTGCCCCCGGCTATTTACATAGTACGCCACACACTGTGTTCGATACATTTCAAATTGACCAAACGAGAAAACGTGTGACCTGATGTTTTCCATGTTGCTGTTAGTGACACCGAGACCGCTGTGACCCACAGTGGCCCTGTGCACAGGAGCAGGAGGCACTGCCCTGTCCTGCGTCTTCCTCACCAAGGGCCTCCTGCTTGAGCCCAGAGTCTATCGTGTGAAAGCCAGAGGCCCGATGACATTAGGCATCTGAATCAGATGTCAAAGGCATAGGGAATGGTCAGAAGCTGTTCTCAGATCCTGGGGCTGGAGACTTACTCTGGAGGCCCCACAGGTTTGCAATTAGATTTTGATATGAAACAAATTCCCTGATGGATCAACATGCACGCTCCCGTGACAGGTGCGGATGGTGCTTCCTGCCCCCAGCAAAGGTAAACTCTTCTCAGATGCAATTTATTTATACAGCATTTATTTGCACAGAATTGATTTATATGTTGAAATCTCTGTAGACATCGATCTATTTATCTACATTTAAAAGAGTGCTCTATAAAAATACTGGCCAAACAGGCAGAATCTGGCAGCCATTATCTTCAGGCAAACAGATAGAATGGTTTTTATTACTTTATATGCCTCCCTATCGAACCTATCAAACCTCCTGGGTGTCCAACGCCACTAAAGGGTCATTCTGGATAAAACAAACGATCGATGATTAAGAAGAAAAGCAAACTCAGGATAAGGAGCCCGCACGGCACCTGCTAACACACCCATCTTCTCTCCTCAAGTTCACACTCCTCACGCACCCACGCGGACAGTCCCACTCCGGCACAGATACAGGACGGGGAAAGGGGATGGATGTAGTCACTGAGTGATTAACAGTGAAAATGAAACCAGATGCGTTAGCTGGTCATTTGAGACTCTCCAGAGGCTTAGAGACTGGGAAGTGAACGTGTTTGACCCCGACCCCATCGCCACAGTTTCCAATGGAGAAACTCGAGCCTGGAAGGCTCCTGACTGGCCTGCAGTTACCCGGGGGCAGAGCAGGGACTCGCACCCCGTGTCCTGACTCTGAGTCCTCTCACTGGACACTCTTCCAAGGAGGCAGAGGGAAGGGCTGGACAAGGACAGCTGGGACAGAACTGCCCCTAAGCTTGGATTTGTCACCCTATTTGCCTCACCCCCTCACAGCAGAATAACAAAACCCCAAGCCAATTCCCACGGAGCCCTTTCCAGCCCATGGCAACCCCGGGGGGAGGGGGGCGGCGAGCAGAGCAGAGTAGGGACCCTTAGGGTTTTCAATGGGAGATGTCTTTTAGAAGCTGATGGATCAGACCTCTTTTCCCAGGTGTCCTTGGGAGTCTCAAGTGGCCAAGCTTTTGGTCTGGTGCAAGCGCAAAGGAATGAACTATTTGGACCACCCAGAAACTCCAGGAAATGTTGACCTAATCGATAAATGGAGGAATGACTAACCACCCTCAAAGGGACCCAGCTTCCTAACCCTGAAGGCCTCCTGGGCTGGTTCTTGCCCTATCCCACTTAGTGGGGAGAGTCTTATCTCAAACCAGCAGTCCCACACCAGTGGGCTCGCACTTCCAGAAGCGATGACCCAAACACATGAGATGGCGCACTAAGATCTTTGCCCTCAAAGTCCCCCACATGAAAAATGCAGGAGTTGAGTTCATGAATCTCCAAGTGTGGAGCCCAGCCCTGCAGCAGCATCACCTGGGAACGAAGTGTGTGTTCTTGGGCCTCAGACACCACGCAGGAGGGTCCGGGAGTCTGTGTTTAGGAAGCACAGCCGAGGGTGCCTCTGGCGCAGACTGAAGTATGAGAATCACAGGCAAGCCTCCTCTTACAGTCCCTTGCTGCTCTGACCACTGTTTGATTTCAAGAGGCTGGATTGGACACAAAAGATTGAGGCTGATACGCTCCAAGAGTGGAACTCTGTGCATCCCCTACACACACACACACACACACACACTTCTGCCCTCTTGCTCAGAAACCCCAAAGAGTGTGCTGAAAAGTAGGTTAGAGATAGACATAGATTCAGATATGTCTGAACACATAGCATTTCCTGGGGGCAACTGCTGTCACCGGGGACACGCCTGCCCCCAGTCTCTCTGGATTCTCCTCCTGCCCAAACTGACAAACGTGACTTGTATTTGGAACAATCCAGGCTGTTCAATAAATACTGGCCTGTCTGGTATGACTGCTGAAGATTCCGCTTATTAACAGTTGGAGCAGAGTGACAAGGAACACTTTGCTTCTGAATGGCAGGTGAAGATCGGAACCAGGAGGAAGCTGGGACCAACACTGAGGCATGCTGGGAAAGGGTAATGGACCCCCTATGAGCCCTGCTGTTGTGTTTGCCCTCCTTCTGCCCAAACAGTCGGCTTCCAGCAGCAACTCTCGATTGAGAATGAGATCAAGGGGAAAGAATTGACATCACATAGTAGTGGTTGTCGTTCTCCATATAAAGTGGGGTTAAAAAAAAAAACTCCTTCCAAATTGTATGGCTTTTACAGAAAAATTCACAACCAGAAAAGTTATAACCAGAAAAATAACACTTAATCAAAAACATAAATCTGTATAGTTTAGTGTGAGGTTGTAACTGTTGTAAATATGTTAGTAACCGAATTTACTAAGACAGTAATGACCCTCTGAATCAGTTGACTGACTAGGGCCAGTTCCCAGGCAGAGACTGGATGAAGGGGTGGAGGGGGCACTGGGGACTTCCACGGTTGGGGTTCTTGGACACTCTTGAGTCTCCTTGTGTCCCCAGGAAGTTGGGGAAGTAAGTACTGTTTCTGGCACAAAGGACTAGCGAGAAGAAGAGATCACAGGAGGATATGAGGCCTCTTCTATCCCAGCCCCCACCCCCCATGCTGCCCGGCACCTTCTAGGTGTAGTTATGGTCTTTTCAGCATCACACATGTGCTTATGGTGACTGAGTTCCTCTGGCCCCTGGAGGATCCTGCAACCTTAGTGACCTTTCACTGCAGACTGGGGCCAACAGGATTCACTGGGACACCTCTTCCAACTGCCACCCCTCCATCCAGCTTGCTACTCATCAGGAAAGAAGAAAATATGGAGCAGTGGACTGGCTCTGAGTGGAGATGGAGAGACATCCGACACAAGGCCAGGCGAGAGATGCCCCACTGGATTTCTGGGATTTTCTGGAGAGAAAAGGTGGAGGGGAAGAGAAGGGGGAAATGGCAGGAGAGTCCAATCCTTTATAATGTCCAGACATTGTGAGTGGACAGCCAGTGGGTGAGGGAACATAAAGAGGAGCTTGTGGCCTTTCAGGTAAAGAACCAGTAAGAGATCTACTGCCCATGAAGTTCAGAGCCAGTCCACCAGCTCTGTGGTCACAGAACTGCACCTGGCCCTCTGTCCTCCCACCTGTCTCACAAAGGCTCTTGGCCAGGTGAGTGGGGGGGGGGGGGGGCATGGCCAACAGCGGTGTTCAGCATGCAGAGAGCGGTTAGCATGCAGGCCAGGCGGAGCTGGGAGTGCTGGATTCCCAGCCTGGCTTTGCCATGTGCTTGCTGCATTCCTTTTTCCGGTGTCATTTTCTCCTGTGCCAAACGAGAGTCTTGACGTAACTCATCCCCAAGCCCCCAAGGTCTGACTTCCTAGAACCCCGTGAGACACTGAGGGCTTCCTCACGACCAAGGAACTAGCCAGCCCTGTGTCTTCTCCCACTGAGATAGCTCTTCTGCAGCACAGAATATCTCCAACATTACAGGAAGCTGTCCCTACCTTCCACGATACCCCCGAGGTGCCAAGCTCAGCCGCACGGCCTCTGCCTGGAATCAGAGTGCGATGAGATGTCGTATTTGAAGTCAAGTCCCAATTATGCCGCTGACTAGCGAAACAGCCTCCAACCAAAGTCACTCACATCTCACTTTCCTCGTCTGTCAAACAGGATCCCAAATATCTGCTTCCCAAGTCCGTGTGGAGCGAGACACTATCGATCCAGCACGCTCAGCACATCTGGGCGGATGTGTGGAGGTGGAGCTGTGCGCTGTGCCCTCGGTTTGAGTCTATGGCAGCTGCCTTTATTCTCAGAGTCCTTGGGTGGTTGGTGCAGACAACGGAGGGCTTGACAACTCACTGAGAGGCTGGCGGTTCGAACTGTGATAGCTCTAGAATCTGGGATCCATTTGAGAGGATTACGAGTGACGGGGTGGCATCTAGTCTGTCAATCGGATTGTAGCCAGTGAGACCTCTGTATGGACATGGCCTTCTTCTGAGAATTCTGGGAAATCCAGTATTTCCTCCTTGGAGACAGAAGACACATTCTCTCTGCTGCCCCTCCCTGGGAGACACTGCAGCTGACAAGACACCTGGAATATGCTAGGCCCTGAGCTGAAGAAGCCACATGGGCCTACTATGATGCAGCCAGACCTTTGAAGCCAAAGAAACCACAGAGAGAACTCTCTTGGCAGTGCTGAGGTGCTCGCGACGCCGCTGGATCCAAGGACTTTCTACCCACCGGCTTGTGATCTTCCTGCATTTGGCATCGTTGTGTGTATTTCATGAATCTGAAGAGGACTTCATAGATTGGTGTCAGACATGTGGGCTAACAGCAGACGTATGACTTTGGACAGATCTGGGTCGGGATGTTTTCTTAATGTAAGAAAACTTTCTTTATATAAAACTCTCTCTTATAGACATATGCGTGCTTATGAATTTGTTTCTGTAGTCTACCGGACTAAGACAGAACCCCCATTGAGGCATGATTGGGAAGATCTGAGCCTTGACAACGAGACGAGGTGTAGTTCTATTCTGTAGGCGGGGGCTGCCATAGTCGGAATCAGCTCACCAGCCACTGGCGTGTGTTGTCCTTCCATGACCCTAACCTCCTTGTTACTATTTTATTGTGTTATGATTATTACTACGGCTGCTGCTGTGACGATAACCTGGCTGGGGGTCAGAATCCACAGACATAGGGCACCCCCACCACTGGGCTAACCGGGGTCAATGGACAGCCCCCGCAAAGGGCTCACTTGCTCAGACTCCCAGATACGCACACCATGGGGACTCCCCCAAAGGCAGGCACACCTCTCTCCTGAGTTCTCTCAACCCAGAACCAAACTCTAGGATAAGAGAAGTCTCCTTCTCCAGGAAACAATATCTGCCTCCTCCACCCTCACTATCTCCTACACACGTGCACACACAGAGCACCCACAGTCATCGCCCATCAACAGCACTGAAATTCTGGGACAGACTAGGGCAACGCTGGGCAAGTGCCAAGTGGCCAGCTGTGGCTGACTCGAAGACTCCGAGCAGCCCCCACCAAACCAGTATACGATGAACAAGCAAGCCAGCCAGCAGCCACACAGCCAACGGTGATGGGCGAAGACAATGGGTGCTCCCAGCCTGGGCCACCAAGTCGCGTGGCTGTGGAGACCAGACTTGGCCCCTCGCCACAGCTGAGAGGGTCACATGGCATTCTGAGCAGGAGCTGCTTGAACTGGAAGATCTCTTGCATGGGATGGAGTGCTCACTAGCCCCCACCTACAGCTTGCTCAGTCATGCTGGACATCAATGGAGACTTGGGCAGCAAGGAAGGTCCAGGAGGGAGCAGGGAAGCTGGGAACCCTGAGACCAGGAGATGAAACCGGGCCCTTACTCAGCTGGTCCTGCAAGCCTCTGCATGTGTTTTCCATGTTGATAGATGAGCATTAGTTATCTTTTCTTTCTTTTTTTTTTTTTAGTAGTGAGCATCACTGCTCCCTGGTGGTGGGAGTAGGAGGCCCAGCCTTGCTGCTGGATTTGAACCTCCAACCCAATGGGCCGCAATTCCACGCACAACCACTATGCCAACGGGTCTCAGCCCGTTAGATGAGCATTAAAGAAGGTAAAAGCCAGGTTTGCAGGGCTGGCCCCCACCCCTCCCGCCCCTCCCAGAAGAATGCACTACAGAGGACAGCACTGAAGCTACATCTCAGGGAGAGGGGTGATTCTGATCAGAGCACGCAGGAGCAAATGAAGAGGAAGGGGAAGAGAGGGGAGCACATCCTGGTCCACCAAGCCCTGAGGACGATATTCCTGCTCAGGGCAGTCAATGCACAGAGAGGACCATAGGGCCGGCCCCGCCACAAGACGACATCCCTCACTGACCCATAGCACTACGAGGGACAACACTGGAGACACAGTGTGGGAATTGTGCCCAATCTGACCCCACACACTGAAGAGAAACACCAAAGGCATGCAACAGAGGAGCAAGGGGAGCGAAGCAATGAGGTCCCTGGGGACTACCAAAAATAGACTTTGGGGCCAGGTCATGGCACCCCATCAGACACGAGGGGAAGACACTCCTAAAGGTCAACAAACAGAGCTGGAATGATATAGAGGGTTTTCTTTGTTTTTGCTGTTGCTTGTTTTTTTTTTGTTGTTGTTGTTTTGTTTTCTTTTGTTTTCTTTAGCTGTGCCTTCTTTTTGTACTTATTATTGTCTCTACATACCTATCTAGATAAGATAGGCATGGCAAACAATCTGGAGGAGAAGACAACAGGACTGATGGTACTGGGGGACATGGGAGAGGGAAGGAGGGGGAAAGGAAGTGGTGTTAACAAAGGACAAGGGAACAAGTGACCTAAAATTGATAGTGAGGAGGGCGTAGGATGCCTGATAGGGCTTGATCAAGGGCCATGTAACCAAGAGAAATTAACGAAACCGAAATGAAGGCCAAACATGATAGTGGGACAAGAGAAAAGCAAAAGGAGATAGAGGAAAGAACTAGGAGGCAAAGGGCATTCATAGAGGTCTAAATACAGGCATATATGTAAACATATATTTATATGTAACGATAGGGACATAGGTCTATGTACATATATTTATGTTAAATATCAAGGTAGCAGATGGACATTGGGCCTCGACACAAGTACTCCCTCAATGCAAGAACACTTTGTTCTAATAAGCCGGCATTCCGTGATGCTCACCTTCCTGACACACCAGCGGAAGACAAATGGATGCATAGCAAATGAGGAAAG
This sequence comes from Nesogale talazaci, assembly GCA_004026705.1. NCBI lineage: Eukaryota > Metazoa > Chordata > Mammalia > Afrosoricida > Tenrecidae > Nesogale > Nesogale talazaci. The sequence goes on from PVJH01016966.1 coordinate 31,246, forward strand.
CTGCTGTGTCCGGCTATCACGAGATAGAGTGTCTGGGATTGAAGATAAATAAGCAACCATCTAACTGAGAAACAACAAAGTCCACATGAAAGAAGCACACCAGCCTGTGAGATCACAAGGTATTGATGGAATCAGGTATTGGGCATCTAAGATCCAGAACCAAAAAATCATATCAATGTGAATGAGAAGGAGTTCAGAGTGAAAGCCCGTCTGTAGACAATTGGACATCCCATGACAGAAGGGTCACAAGGAAGACAGGAGCCAGTCAGGGTGCAGTGTAGCACTGATGAAACATAAGACTTTCCTCTAGCTTTTTAATGCTTCCTCCCCGTCACTCTCATGATCCCAATTCTACCTTACAAATCCGGCTAGACCAGAGCATGAACATGGATACAGATCAGAGCTGGAAACACAGGGAATCCGGGGCAGCTAAACCCCTCAGGACTTGTGATGAGAGTAGCAAACAGAACGAATAGAATCTCCACTGAGGGTGGCCTCCCCGACTCTAGTACCCGAGCAGAACCCCCAGCTGTGTCCAGCCTGATCACACACTGATGGTCCCACAGCCGAGGGCAGCAGGGTGGGAAAGGAGAGAGGCAGTCAGTCTCCTGAGCTCCATCCATCCTCAGGAAACCCAGCCAAGGGCCAGAGGCCCAGGTGTGTGTGTCGGGGAGGGGGCGGGGGAAGTCTTGCTGATTCCTAAAGCCATGGAGATGATAAGAGGAGGCACAGAAGCCCACAGGGTCCCACACAGAAGGAGCGTGTCATGGACCCTCAAGCTTCTAGGTGGCGGCGGCTTGCTTGGAGCTCAGGCAGGAATGGAGTTTTTATTCCCATCAGAGGGGCAGTGCTCTGACTATGTAGAATCAGAGACAGGAATGGAAAACCAGACACTGGGAGAGGAAGAGCAAGGAAAGCAGCCACCATATAAAATGGGGCTTCTGGCACCCCCAGGCCCATGTGCTGGTGGCACTGGACTCGGGTTGGGTGACAGTCACCCCTTAAGCAGGACATGTGTTGCTCCTCTTTGTGGCAATCCCAATACTCCCCATGCCCACCTCAAGGCCGCCTCACCCTGGGGTCAGGTGCCAGCTGTCATGCATCATTGGATATGACCAGCTGGCTCTTTGGAGCTCTAAGAAGAAAGAATTTATTTCTCCAAGCCCCTCCCCACAAACCCAACCATTTGCAGTGAGTTGATTTCGACTCTTGGCAATACCAAGACGTGTTTCAGAGTAGAATGGGATTCTAGCGATGATGGTTTTTTGGAAATAGTTCACCAGGCCTTTCTTCTGAGGTGGACGTAGACTGCCAACCTTGTGATCAGTCGCTGAGCACTTCATTTTCCATCCTGTACTCCTGCCTTTGTATTGAACATGAGCAGACTCCACAGATGAGTGGAGAGGAAGCAGTGGAACGGTGATGAGTCCTGAAGGAAGGGATGTGGGTTTCGACGCATTGACCGTGGTTGCTATGTGAGACCTCCAAGCCGGTTCTGACCCACAGGGAGCCTGCGGATAGCAGAAGGAAACACCGCCTGGTCCTGCGCCCTTACACAACTGTCCTGTGTCTGTGCCCATTGCTGCGGCCACTGTGTGCATCCGTCCCTCTTGTTGAGGACCCTCCTCTTGTCCTCTGCCCTCTATGTTGCCAAGCACGATGTCCTTCTCCAAGAACTGGCCTCTCCTCATCACAAGTCCATGAGACTTGAGGAGATGAAGTCTCGCCATCCTTGCCCCTCAGAAGCATTCTGGCTGTGCTTCTTCCACGATGTCGGTTCTTCTTTCTTCTTGTTATTTTGTCAGTCCGTGGTACTTTCAGTATTCTTCATCACCACCACATATTTCAAATGCATCAATGCTTCGTTACTCAATGTCCAAAGGCAAAGGCTGGCCACCCCCAAAGAAGCCTGTTAGTATGTGACATGAAACAAGTCTCACTCTCCCCTCTCCCCTCACTGGCTGGCTCCAGAGACGCTGAGAAGCCTTTGAGCTTGGCTTTAGGCATTATTGGTTCTATCGAATCTGCTGTCATCAAGTCAATTCCAACTCACAGTGATCCCCCGGAGATCCTCCAAGACTGTAAATGTTTGCGGGAGCAGTTAGTCTCCCCTTTCTCCCATGGAGCGGCTGGTGGGTTTGAACCACTGATCTTGGGAGTCAGCAACCCAACGTTATCACACAGTGTCAGGAAGGCTCCTTGTTTCTGTGCCGGAGGCTATGTCTGCAGCCTGGGCCACCCTGCAAACTACATTTTTACTATGGGGAAGGAAAGTTTGTAAAAGTTTGAAAGTGTTCCTTGATCTGTAACAGAATGAATGTCTTCAGTCATGTTCTCAAAGAACAGGGAAGTGTTGTCACTGGAATATAGATTTTAAAGGTCTTTCCTGATACCTTCTGTGAGTCCAGCTCGAGTGGGGACCCTGGAACATACACAAGACAAGAAGCTGGGGACCTGGGGGATGGCATCCTAGTGAAATGGTGCAGAGAAAAGTAAAACACACACACAGCAGCAACAGCATGCTGTCGACTCCACTCACTGTGACCCAGTGGTTCAGAGCAGAACTATCAGAGCATAGGGTGTCCCAGGTTATAGTCTTTATAAGGACAGACTGCTGCCCTCTCTACCACAGATAAGCTGATGGACTGAGGAAAAAATCATACACACACACGCACACACATACACGTGGACATGGGAGAAACCAGATGAAACAACACAATGGACAGACTGACTCACCGGACTTGAAGAAGCCCTGGTAGAGCAGTTGGTTAAGTATTGAGCTGCTAACTGAAAGGTCCCTGGTTCAAACCCACCAGCTGCTTCACAGGAGAAAGGGTCATCTGCTTCTGCAAAAGCAGCCAGTTATGGAAATCCCACAGGGCAGTTCCTCCCTATCCTTCAGGGTCCTTATGTGTCCAGGGAACCTGAAGGCAAGTGAGATTTTGGCCTGTCCTTAAAAGCAAATTTTGGATGATTTATAAAGTTTAAGAAAGCTCTGGATGTAGTCATAGTAGGTCTGATTTGGAAAGCAGTATCCCACTCCACAATTTCCTAGAACACATGAGAAAAATCAGTCCAGACACGAGGATAGATGTGGAACCAAGAGGAGCATTTGAAAATGGACGCCACAGCCCACTGCGGGGGACATGTACAAGACCTGTGAAATCAGGCTTGTGTTTCCTTCTTACTGTGCTTGCTCTCAGCTAGTCTTGGTGAAGACCCAGGGTCTAGTGGTTATCCATTGGGCTTTGACCTGCAAGGTCGGCAGTGGGACACTGCCAGCCACTCTGCAGGAGAGAGACAGGGCTTTGTGCTACCAAACAGAGGCACCTTCTAAGAAACCCACCCTGTTGTATCAGGTCACGAAGAGTTGGCATCGACTCTGTTCCAGTTGTTATTTTAAAAAAAAGAAAAAAAAACACCTGGTCAAGTCCTGAGGTAATGAACTGAAAGATATCTTGGGAATAGAAAAGTACCTTGGTCCTTGGCTCCACACAAAAAAGAATTTAAGTCAAAACCTTGTAATCCCAAAAAGTCTTATGAAAATTAAAAGAAGTTTCAGGTTTACATCGGCAACCAGGAAATCCCTCACCCCCATCTGCCGGCTAGGAAAGTTGGTAGAGAGAGAGAGAGAGAGAGATGCGGTCGGCTCTGGGCCGCATCCTGGTGGCCTACATCGTAGGACACCAAGGGATGGTGGTGGCCCGGGGAGAGTAGAGCAGGGAGGGCTCAGGAGCTCGCCCTCTTCCTTAGGGCCTGTAAATCCAGGCGAGCAAAACAGACTGGAGCCGGATTTGATGGCTCTTTCCAGAGGTGGGGCTTCCCCTAGAGCAGTTCCTCATGACCTGACCCTTTCATACAGCTCCTCATGTTTGGTGACCACCACCCCACCCCACCCCCCCCAAGCCCTAATTATTTTCATTGCTACTTTGTCACTTTCATTTTGCTACTGTTACGAATCAGGTGACCCCTGTGAAAGGGTTGTTCAACCCCTGGAGGGGTCCCGACCCACAGGCTGAGAACAGCTGCCCTTGAGGGACAGGCTCAGGCGTGACTCAGCGGGCCGTGTCTGCGAAGCCCCAGAAAGCCCCCGGGTTGTCAAGTTTTCACACCCACTCTGTTAGACCAGACTGCCCAGGAAAACAAAACCAGCACCAACTCACAGAGGTAGGAGAAAGAACTTCATAACAATAAATACTTTTACATGGAGAAGGAGTGCCCATCCGGTCCAATTCACAGTCATGGGTTCAATGCTAGCCGGAGCCTATTTCAGACTCCAGGTGATGCGGAAAGGTGCAGGGGGTGCAGGGAGATCACGGGTCAGTGGTGCCCAGTCCTAGGGATTCAAGGTTTGTGAGAAGATGGCAGGGTGCCGACAGGTCTCCAGGTGACCCACACGGGGACTGTCCCCAATACAGAGGGCTCTGGGAAAGTAGAGGGCCAAGGGGAAGAGAGAGAGAAGTTACTAGGACCTTTTTTATAAGAAGGCCACCTCCTCAAAGTTGAGTTACCAAGTTACACTAAATGGATAGGTCGGGCTCCGCCCCTCTATTTTCACACAGGTTCAAGTGAACAGAAAGTCTAACTGCTATCCGCTCTCCCCTCCAACCAGCAATGGAGGAGCCCTGGGCGTGTCGTGAATCTGTGATCACTATGAAGCACAAGATCAGCGGTTCGAAACTACGGATGCTCTTCGGGAGGAAGATGCGGCTTCTTACTCCTGCAAAGAGTCACCGTCGGAAACCCACAGGGGCAGTTCTATCCTGTCCTGTAGCACTGCTGAATCAGTGAGTGCAGAGTGTTTGAACGGAAGACGGGAGGTGTTTGAATGGCTGTTCCCAGAGTCAACCGGCCTACTCTAAGCCAACTTCTCCCTCATTCCTTCATGGCCGACGGTACTTCCATGGGATGGGGGAGGGAGCCCATGGTCAGGGAGGCCCTGGCACCATGTGGTAGCCATCTGCATGAGCCACTCACGTGCTGACCGAGAACTACTGGGGGGCACAGGCCCTGGTTTAAGACGCTCTGTGCCCTGCAGGCAGGTCGTTTAGGGGACCAGAAAGACTGGAATTTGTCGAGCCACTGGGAGCCCTGGGTTTCAAGCTGGAAGCAAAATCAGAGCCTTTAAGACACCTCAGTGCAGAGATCGACCTCTGGGAATCGAGGGCCGGGCATCCACAGAGCACACACCTCCCAAGTGGGAGTCGTCTTATCCGTCACTGTGTGGCGCTGCGCGGGCCCCTTCAGTGTTCCCAGGGAGCTTTGTTCGACGCACACAGTCTCGGAAGCTGACCCCAAGGTCCCGATTCTGAAGCTGCATTTTTAACAGGGTGAGTCGTGTACAGACACCTTGAAGATCCAGGAGCCCTGATCCTTGAGGCTGATGAAAGGCAGCCTCTTTCCTGCAAATCAACTGGAGAAATCCCTCCTCGGCTCCGGCTGGGAAGCGCAGCCAGCTCTCTCCCTGCCACACAGTTCCCACCTCCAGGGCAAAGCAGCAGACTCGGGCAAAGGCGGGGAACCATGCCTCCAAGGTCTGCTTCTCCTGCCACCACAGATCGGCACCGAGAGCGTTCACATGCAGGAGCTGCCAGAGTCCCTGCAAACCCCTTCTGTGAGGGAGGAAGTTTGAGCACAAGGCTGTGACCATGGCAGTGATGGGGGGAAGACGCAGGCATCCAGTCCCTATCACACAGGCCTCTCCGCCCACTCTCCTTGCCCCTCCATAGAAGAGGTAAGCTGCGGCACTGTCCCAGAGGGAGGGCACTGCCTGGCCAGCCATAAAGACGGCACTGCCACAGCAGGCAGGGAGGTGGCTGGTACCGGCTCAACCTCACGAAAGAAGGAACCTCCAGGGAAGGCCAGACAGAGACACACACATCATCCGGCCCCACGGCACCCTGTGCCCCACCCCCAGCTCTGCGTTGCTGTGGCCAGTCTGCTTTTGTTTCCATCAGTTGTGTATGTGTGTGTTACTTTAACATGTGCCAGCCTCTCCTTCCCCATTGGCTGGGGAGCAGCCCCGCCTGGCCCCTGTCTTGTCATTGTCCAAGTACAAGCACAGAGACTTACGGTTTGTGTTTTGTGGCTACATTGACTAAGGGTCAAGGTGAAGGAGGAGCCACGGTCAGGCTCCCAGCTGCCACAGAACGGACCCCGGCCCCTGGCTTCCCCAGGTGTGTGAAAGCGGAGCTGTGCTCCGGGAAGTTTGCAAAGTCTTCGTCTTCAGAAGGAGCTCGCCAGACCTTTCTTCTGGTTCACGCGGAGGTGACCTCCAACCTTTCCATCAGCAGCAACCCAGCACGTCAGCTGTGGGTGCCACCCAAAGACTCAACGCCACACACAAGCAGGCGTTTGTGGTCACTTTGAGGTCTGATGGGAGAAACACGAGAAGCGTGGAACACTCACTTCCTCCCTTCCAAGAGCAACGTACAGAAATAAGACTTAGACACAGCAAGCCCAGGGCCAGCCTCCCAGAGACATCAGGTGTGCTTCTGATAAGGTGAGAACTGTGTGCACTTCTGTGTGCCATACAACGGGGAGCTTCTCTTCCAGGCACCTACTGCTTATTAAGTCTGATCCATTGGTTGGCAATTTTAAGCCTTTTCCTCTTCTGGGGCATCGATCAAAGAATCCCCAGTGGCAAAGAGGGTTACACATTGGGCTGCTGACTTCAAGGTGAGTGGTTCAAACCCACCAGTCACTCCTTGGGAGAAAGATGAGGCCATCTGTTCCTGTAAAGAGTGGGAGTCTCAGTAAACCAAAGGGGCAATTCTACACTATCTTAGCAGGTTGGTGTTGACCCTGTGGCAGTGGGTTTGCGTTTCGTTTATGTGCGTCTACCTAGGAGGGCTGTGGAATTACTGTGCAGAAAGCAATCAGACTTTGGCTGGCCATTCTTTCTAGATGGGCCGATAGTGGAGGCTGGCGGGGTGGAATCATCCGGTGTCTGATAGTGACTAGGCCCCGGGAGGCCTTATGGGATCTGCCAAGGCCTTCTTGACTAGTGACAGGGAAAGACAGAGAGTAATCACGCTTCTCTTTGAGATATGGGGGGCTCTACAACAGGTCTCCTCCCCCACAACACTATGTGTCCCTTCATTAGTATCCTTCTGGGGTGTGATAAATCTGTAACGCCAAGTGTGAGGAGAGCCTGTGAGTCATCCCAGCAAATAAACCAACTTGAGCACAATGAGAGTCAGCAGGGGCTGGCATCTGCTGACTTGAGGGGCTGAAAGAAGGGGTCCTTTTGACTTGGCGCTGATCTAGTTCCAAGTTAGACCCCAGCTAAGCCTCTGACAAATGTTGCCCAGGCAGCTGATCTGAAAGATGGAGTCCATCTGTGAGCTCCGGCCAGCTATCTGTGACTGGGGGTCAGAATGAGGGTACTGCATAGGCAACCAGCAATGAGGAGGCCCAAGTGAGCGGGTGAGGGCTGGATCTACTTCCACACTTTAGCACACTGATGCTTTACACCCAGTTAGGGATGAAGGTGGCATCTGTCCATTTTGCTGCTTGCTGAGTCCACTTGGTGATGGGGGTGGGGTTCCTTCACTTTGCTCCTTGCTTAGCGCACACCCCACGGAGGCCAGAGGTACCAGGTCAGCAGGATGAGAATAAAGACATGTTGAGTTCGAATGGGAGACCAAGGCCCTTTCTCTGCCGGATGCCCACCAACATCTGACCCACCCCCAGGCTAGGCTGCATCCACAGCCGTCAACACCGCATTGCCGGTCCAGTCAGGGCTCCAAAATGTCTCGGATCAAGTCCCTGGGCCCTCAGCCAGAATCCAAGGAGCATTCTCTCTGTCCTTGAAAGGGAAACTGCAGTGCCTTCTACCTGATTGTTCTCGGGGTGAGTACAAGAAAGTCAGGGGAGATCCGCCAGCCAGCCAGCCTCTTTCCGTTCACATCCACCACGGGGCTTGCTCCACTCATTGGTCAAAGATCTCCCTGTTGAAAAATCTGCTTTTCCTCTAGGCCAGTGGATCCCAACCTTCCTAATGTTGCCACCCTTTAATACAGTTCCTCATGTGGTGGTGTCCCCCCCTCCATAAAATTATTTTCGTTGCTACTTCATCACTGTCATGTTGCTACTGCTGTGAACCGGGTGATCCCTGTGAAAGGGTCATTTGACCCCCAAAGGGGTCAAGACCCAAAGGTTGAGAACCGCTGCTCTAGGCCAAGGAAGTTTAAGTGTGAACTAAGAAACAAGAGTACGTAGCAAGGGTCAAGAGTTAAGACTATATAACCCGCCACCCCACCCCACTCCCGCCCTTGGGGTGACACTGAGTGACAGGCTGGAACCTCCCAGAGGTTTCCAAGGCTGCAAATAATCCTCATGCCAGCAGACTGCTTCATCTTTCTCCCCTGGAATGACTGGTGGGTTTGAACTGCGGACCTTTCCGTTAGCAGCTGAGCACTTTAACCACGGTGCCACCAGGGCTTCTCTGGACTAAATAAACCAAACCAAACCACTGCCAATGAGTCGAACTCTGACTCATGGTGACCCGTCACAGGGTTTCTGAGGCCACTGGTTTCTATGGGAGTAGACAGTCCCACTTTTCTTTTCAGAACGACTGGTGGGTTTGAGCTATGGACCTTGCAGTGAGTGGTACAATGCCTACCTGGCAGCACCACGGAGCCCCTCTCGGGCCACCTGAAGCACTGCAATTTAATACTGTGGCCACTAGCCCCATGTGGCTATTCAATTTTGGTTACATTTCATACGCACTTCTGCAGCCACCGTAGCCACATTCTAAGTGCTCAGTAGCACTTCACTGTGGTGAGCACCTACCGGGATGGGCAGTGCCCACAGAGAGCATGTGTACCAACACAGGAAGTTCTATGGGGCAGCACTGGCAATGAGCATTTGGAACAGGGTCTCCCGGGAACTTCTGTTGCTCTCTCCCAGTGTGTGGACGAGGTTCTAGATGCAATCAATGTGCAGTGATTCTCAAACCCAAACACAAAACGGGCTGCCCGTTTCCCGAGAGCTGGCTCTAACCTGGTGACCTCACGTGTTGCAGACTGAAACACTGCCCAGTGCTCCACCAACCTCACCCTTGAAAGCCTTCGTGTTAAAAAGCAGGTGGTCTCAGCATACATTTGTATTGCACACAGTCTCTGTGGATGGGTGCCATGACTAGTCTCTCCAACTGGTACTTCTGCTGTCATCAAGAAGACTGTTATGTCAGAGGGTGTTACCAGTTCGCCCCCAAAAGGCCATGTACTGCCTTGGCCAGAAGCCCCTTCAGGTCCTGGAAGCATTTCCGGGTTTTACCTGCTAGCCTGGCGTCACTTGGAGGAAGGGGGCAAAATCAAGACAATTAAGGCAAGTCAGCACCCCGGACAGCGACAAACTCCCAACCAAGCGTTACCCAATAAAAAATTCCACTCCTTCAGAAAAACCATTCTTTCACACACAACTAGGTGCCTGTGAGGGGGTTCTCATTCACTTCCAGGACCACAACGCTGTTTTTAAAACGAAGCAGAGTTCAAAACTAAGAAGTCTTGGATGGTCTCCTTCAAATTAAAGAAAAAGTCTTGTTCCTCTGTCTGGTAGCCAGAATTCGAGGTTTGGCCTCACTCAGTCCTTCTAACCTCACCTTTCACTACTCCAACCTGGCTGGTGAGCTACGCCTGACCATGACAGCTGTCTCTCCTCTGCAACTCTGCTCACACTCCCTCTGCCCACCAGACATGCCCGTTTCCTTACCGAAGGCTATTTTCAGTCCTATCCAGTCCACAGCCTAGTCCCTACTTGTTTTCGACACCATTAAAAGAACTCAAGTCTGCTCTGATGTGTTCTCTCCTCTGACCTTCAAAATCACTTCTGGAACATCTTATATAAGAACTATGGAATGTAAACTTGATGATCTCCCGTGTAAATATTCACCTATTTCACAATTAAAATAATTTTTTTAAGAAAAACACTTCTGGTGTGGATCATGCTTTAAGGAATTTAACTGAGGATCCCCCTGTACAATTATTAGGTACAGATGTGGGTTTTTTTTTAGTCCCTGATGTGTCAGTATGTGGGGGGAAAGCCACAGGGACATCATGTCATGCCACCCCCTCTGCGTCTCAGGGCTTCTGCCGTGTACTAAAGTCCATAAACACAAAGTCTCTAACACTGGTGGCCCCTCCTAAGAAAGCCTCGTGGAGCCCCTCATAAAGAGCTGCCACCGAGAAGCAGGCTATGTACGTAGCAGGGGTGTCAAAAACAACCAGATGCCACAACTATCAGATCAAGACAAAACCAAGGCACAGCCGAGGGTCGGGTTGGCTGGAAAGCTCTGGTCCATTTCCAAGCCGGAGGCTCAGAGCTTTCCAGTCCGCTCAGTCTGTGTTGCTGATCGGAGAGTTCTCATTCCAGTCCTCATTCACGTCAGCATAGGAAAATTGCCTGTGGCCTGGGAGACGTTTTCTTTCATAAAGAACCTGTCAATGCCAACATGTGGGAAAAGTCACACAATGGGTATTACATGGGGCATTATAGTCACGCCTTTCACATGCACACAGAGAGATATGTCACCAGCTCGCAACAAAGCACTAAATTCACTATTTAATTAAGCAGAAGCTCAGAGAGATTGTGGAAAGTTCAAAAAAAAAATTATAGACCTTGCTGATACCAAACAAGAAAGAGAGAGAGACTAACTTGTCTCACTGTTCCGTAAATTTTATAGGGAGGTGGACTGCGAATGATTGACTTAAATTTTCACTTTGGTCTTATATTTCTCCTCAAAATGGCAGCTATGATGTGACCTCGTATGTCTTGAAGATCCTATTCTCAAAGCATTTGGCGTATCTATGCACACACAAGAGGACATACGAATGATGCTTCCTTGTTTGCACGTGGGAAAATCTAGACTCCGGATGTTTATAATGTTTGTGCTGCGATTAGAGGTCGAGCATCTAGGTGGAATAATTGGATGAGCAACACATACAGACACTCTGCATGATCGAAGAAACTCTTACAATGCAAGAAGGGTCCCCAAACCCACTGACCCTCACACTGGAAGATTCCCCCCAACATTTGCAAATATAAACTGCTACTGCCAAAACAAACTGGCCCGCATCAAAGGGAGAGGGAACGCTGACCACTGGGGAGAGTCCTAGAAATTGCTATGCCAGCCATTCAGTCTCGACTCAGAAAAATCACAAGATCTTAGGGCAAAGCTTCACCTCTGGTCCACTGGTCCCAAAGAGAGCTCATCTGCCCAGCATGGCCTCCGTTGGATCCAATAGACCTAAGGTGGGTAAAACCACCTTGACCTAGTGGACCCTTCTCTGTGCTTGAATGTCATAGGTGCTCAGAAAAGGACAACTTAGAGGAAGACCCCAGTTCTAGCCAGCAAGCAGGGCACTCCTTCAGCACTCCCCATCCCCATCCCTCGATGCTGAGTTCCACGAATCCACCGCCCAAATCATGTGGACGGAGAGCTCGGCACACGCCTGCTCTGGCGTCTACTATTCTTCTGGCCCCTCTGCTCACTGTGTCCTCATGTTTTGCTCTGCCCCGACCCACCCTGACCAGCACTTCCTCCTCCAGAAAGCTTCTCTAGGGCAGCCGTGCCCAGTGGGCTCTCCCCGTCCACCTTCTTGCACTTGCTGTCCCTAACGGAAATCAGGTTGACCCCAATTCATGCAGCACCACGCATGGCGGGCAGAGACATGCTGCCTGGTCCATGAGGGGTTAAGGGTGGGGCCACTGGATCCCAGGGATTCCTTTGGCTGACGTTCAGATTCAGTTGCCAGACCTGCCTTCCTATCTGTTTTAGGCTGGAAGCCCTGCTGAGACCTGCCCAACACCACAGCGACACACACCTGATCCTTCATGCAGCACAGACGAGTGGAGGCTGAGCAGGAGGCACACTGACCAGCAACCCACCAACCCTGTGTCTTCCACCCCTGACCTGCCACCACCTCGGCCGCCTCGCCTTTCCTGTCCCCACTTGGGTAACTACTTCTTACATGGAAGCATGCCTCTCTTGTCCCCCCAGAGGTTAGGTCTCCTGAGTCAGTGGTGCCCCTAGCACACGGCAGACAGGTGCTCAGTCCAGGTGTGGTGATAATGGACAGAGGGACAAGACTCCTTGGGAGGTCCCTCTGCCACCCAAGAGCAGAGGCAGGGGTGAGACCCCCTATACAGGGCTGGGTGGGGTGGGACAGACAGAAAGAGCCCTGTGAAGCCCAGGCAGCTAGCCTCCAACTCTTGCTGCTGGGTCTCCTTCTCCAACAGAGTCAGAAATCATGGCTGATCACAGGCTGTTTATCTCGTTAACTTTGTTTATTGTGATCCCGGTAAGAGGTTCCGAGGCCCTCCAAGCCCCTCTCTAATTAAATTCATTAGAACAGATTGGGGCTTTCTTTCTGGATCTAGGAAAAATTAACAACACGATTAGCATCATAATGATGAGGAGAGAGGCTGCCAGGGAGGCCTTTCAGGGGAGGGGGCTGGGGGCTGGCCTGGCAGGGAGAGGGGGAGTGAGGAGGAGCAGGTGAGGATGAGAAGGCAGATGCTCAGACAGCTGCTCCCCAGAGGAGGGGGTGGGGTGGGAAGGGCTCAGGGGACGACCCCAGTGTGCCCCAGGCACTCTGACTTTTTGAAGACATGACATTTGGGAGAGGAAAGAGAGGACAAGAAATTAATCAATGACATCAACTCCAGAGACCGGGGCTTCTGGGGCAAAGGACTTCCAGCAATCTAATTTTACCGAGGAAGCAACACACTTAAGCCCTGTTAATGATGGGCTACACAAGGAACATGTGCCTTTACATCTTTCTGGACAATGTCCCACCATTACGCTTCATAGCCCCACGCTTAGTCATGACACCCCCCACTTCACTGCAAGGCCCTAGAATAGTGGGCTGAGGGGTTGGAGGGAAGACAGCAGAGGAGGTGACTTCTGGCCCCAATTTTCTTACAGACCAGGTAGGTCCCCTCACTACACGATCCTCTTCTCCCCTTCACTCTGCAAATTCTACCTGTTCTCCCAGGCTCTTGCATCTCCGCTTGCTCTGTGAGTAACGACTCCACTGGAAGCCCATCCCTGCGTCCTCACATTTAATAATCAACAGTTCTGCGAGGTTCACTCTCATTGTCATTGAGTGGATGCTGCTTCATGACAACACTACAAGACAGAGTAGAACTGGCCCCTGTGAGTTTCCAAAACCATAACTCTATGAAACTAAAAAGTCGTGTCTTTATCCCAAAGAGGGTCGTGGTTTCAAAATGCTGCCCTATGGTTAACAGCTCACACACAATGATGACATCAAGACACATAAGCATGACATCATGACATCATGAGGGCTCCACTTCACACCCATAGCTCCATTTCATAGACGGGGAAACAGCAGCCCCTTCAACTAGTAGGTGGAAGAAGCAGGTTTTGAGCACAAATCTGCTCAGCTTCAAAGGCTGGCCTCCTTCCCCACACTATGTCAGCCATGCTGACAGCCATGTCACTACCGCCTGTAACAGTTTACTGTCAGGGACTGAGGAACTTAGAAGGAATTGATCATACGCTGTCTTGTATGGTTCCCAACAGGTTTCATGACTTCCCATCTTGGTTTTCCTGTTTGTAAACAGTACATGTGTGCTTCTTTCAGGGGGACATAGTGAGTTCTCAAAATCGCATGTTGATGGGTTTTTTAGAGAGCACTGCACATGGAGAGAGAAAACATCCTTGTTCTTTATTTTTCTATCAAGTGGGGTAAACCCCGGACAGTACATGGAGGATGAGCGGGAACTTTGAAAGCAAGCAAATATAGATTTAAACTCTAGTTCTATAAGAACTGTCTTCGATAAGTGACAAACTCTTTGAATCTGTTTTCCTACCTAGAAAACCAAGATGGATCATGATCATGACCCTTTGGTAGGGTTGACCGTTGCGGAGGGGTGGGGGGGTGAGCTGATGCATATGAAGCACACAGTAGGATGCATAGCACATGTGAACTCTCTGCAATGATGGCTATTAAACGCCATTTTCCGCTTTTCCTGGCTTGCTTTCAGACTCGAGGAAAGGAAGGTTCTCAAGTTGGCTGTCACCAGCTGATCTGAGTCTGCCTACTCAATCACCAGGCCCAGCCATTAGCCCTTGGAGCCCCCAGGATGAGGCCAAAGGCACTGAATGTGCATACTTATGGCTAGGTGCAGGTCCTAGGCCCATGAATAACTGTTTCAATGTTGAACATCAAGCAGCTATAGCCAAGGCCAGGTCTAGCCAAAGAATGGGGTGCAATCACTCCAAATCTTGCTGCCCACCATGACCCCTCAGCAATGCCCCTTCACTACCGAAACCCACCTAATGTCTAGTAGTGACACTCTTGCTCTAACCTTTCTCTTGTTCACCTTTCTGGCTCTCCATCTAGACTGTGAGCTGCTCATAAGTCCCACACTTGGCACAGTTCCTGGACTCTATCCAGAGACATAGGACACACAAAAGGTGGTGAATTAGGTGTGTGGAAAAAAGAGATGATTCCTTGAGCAGATAAGGCTATGAGTTTCTATCCTTGGGGCTCGTGTCCAAGTTCAGACATGCCCGGTCAAGTGTATAACAGCTAGGGATCTCTCCTGTTCATCACCAGCCTCTTCTCCCTCATTGGGCCTTCTCTGATGCCTCCCACCTGACCCTGACTTTTCTGTAACCCCAAGACCCTTTGCATACACCAGGGCTCACAGTATCATGCTGGCCTTGTTCCTGAGCAGGCTCCTGCACATGGGACAGAGATGGTCCCCAGCAGACTGGGAGTTCCCTGCAGGCAGACATGGGGCCTCTTTCCTTAGACTCACTTGGACAACTCAGCATATCCAGACTGCATCTTTCCCTAAGACAGAAGGACTTAAAGGACCAGAAGGGAGGGTTGAGTCAAGTCAAATAATCTTGACTTCTTAGAACACCAAAACCACAGCAGTAACCCAGTAGGATTCCCTGCGCCCACTCCATCACTCCCTTGTTTCTCAAAGCCTAATCTGGTAACACCTCCTATCTTACCTCCTCCCCAGTCTCAAAGACAACTAACTCCAAGGTCTGCCCCGAGGTCAGTCTCGGGGGCCATCAGCCAAGCCCCCTTCACAGTGTTGGAGAGGAGGGCTGATGTGATGCCACTGGGAGTAAAGATAGCTACTGTCTGGCAGCCCCGGCTGGGTGTCTCACGGACGTCTGTAATCTGTCTGATTGCTGGTTTCTCTCCTCCATCGCACTGGGAGATGGAGCTCGGGGAGACGGGACCTTGTCTGACTATTCATCTCCATGATCTCAGCACCTAGCACAGCCGCACACTGGGGGACTTAATTAAATGAATGGATGCGTCTGTCATCAGCCTCAAGCCAAGACACACACACACACACACACACACACACACACACACACGAAGAGCTTCTCTGCCTCTCCTGTGCCAGTTTCCAGAGCATTTCCTTTCTAACGATGTGATGCCGCTGATGGCAGCTGTCCCCCACGATGAATGGCACTACACTGTACACACACAAAAACACTATATTGGCAAGTCGTGTGTTTTATTCATTTTTAAATATCAAAAAGAAGGGGAAGAAAGAAACCCAAGGCACAAGAACGGACTAAGAAGACCTCACTGTAGGCCCCAAGGCGTTTGTAGACAGAAACTGGGAAAATATGAGCTGTGTTGGGAAGAGGAACCAGTTTTCCAAAAGAGAGAGACAAAGCAGTGCTCCTCCTGGCCCCACCCACCCTCCACTCCCCCCTTCCTGGAAAATCCTGGGGACCTCAGGGTGCCTCCGGCTTTCAAACAAGCCTGAAAAAGAAGGTGGACTAGGTGGCAGGGGTCATGTGTACTAACAGGATGATCAGGGCCTTCAAATCTTGTCCTTCAGTTGATGGAGAAAAAGGACCCTTCCACCTTCATCAGAGATTCAAAGCCAGGCCTAAGCAAGCCCCAGACACCAGCCACTTCTCCCGTCTCTCTATGAAAGCATCAGTCCTGGTAAGCACAGCCTCTGGACCCACAGGGAGCCTGCTATGCACACAGCACACGGCGGCAGGTCCTGCTCCCGCTCTCCAAGGAGCTGGCTCCTCGCCCTGTGTGTCTGCGTTTACCTGTGTGGCCTTGGAGACGTCAAACCAAGCAGGTGGCAGTCATTGCCCCAAACTGGGGATTATGGACCGCTGTGAATAGAATCCCCCACTTAACCTGAGCCCCAATCAAGCCTTTCAACGTCAGAACCTTAATCCAATCAGCTCTGGCGAAGGCTTCAGGTGATGCCTCCCTCCTCCCAGGACCAGGAAGAGCTGGCAGGCAGAGAGCTGATGCCAAGGAACGCTTTCTTCCCCACCCCCACTCAGTGACAAAGCAGAGGCCACGGCCCTGCCAGCTCACACCCCCTTGCTAATATCTTTCAGAGGGGCAGCACACGAACCACAGGAGTCCAACATTCTTAAGGGAGGAGGGATAGGATCCCCAATTGGCTCCCCCACCCCACCCCAAAGCAAGGATTTGGATGAGGCCCTGAGACAGGAACGGGGCCACCATTCCTTAGCCTAATTTCCACAGTGGGCAATGTCTGGGAGTTAAGTGTAAGTGAGCCCTTTCTTCTCTCTCTCTCTCTCTCTCTCTCTCTCTCTCTCTCATCTTCAACTGAACCCAAAGATGGGAGAACTTACTTGCTTACAAGTGCCAGCTCTGTTAAGACAAAAGGTATACAAAAGGGACTGAACAGGTGCTCAGACCTCCCCCCTCTTCAACTCTTCCTCCAAAGCAATTCAACCACCTCCAGCCAACCCAAACCAGCAGGGTGGAGAGAGCCCCACAGACTGGGCTGCCGCTCACCCTCCACACACGCTGCCCCTAGGCACTTTGCACTTATGGCTCTCGTTGGGTGGGTTCTGAACCTGCTTGAATGTCCCCTCCCCGACATACAAACACCCCAACTCCTGTGTGAGCCTCACAGCCTGCCCTTGCCAGAGAACCAGTTCCCAGGGTAGACAGACTGATAGAAAGGGGGCATTGTCTTCAGACCAAAGGAGGAGGGAGTCCCTCCCCACCACCATCAACACACACATCCACACCCGACAGCACTGCCGAGTCAATGCCAAGGAGGGGGTCCAGAGCACAAGCTGGCCTGAGGCAGGAGGGGCTGCCCGGCGAGCAGACCAGAGTCCAGGTGATTCAGCACTCTGCCCACCCCCAGCCCAGCCCCTGAGCTGCTCTGGACAGCTCCAGATGCTGATGCAGCAGGCTCCCTGCTGAACTCCAGAATCCTCCAGTAGGCCTTTGATCCTCGGGCTCAGAGCAAGACCCCACAGGGGCCAGCCTGTCCCTTGGATCTTACCACTCCTCTGTCCTAGCACCCCTCCCTCATCCATCCAGGACATTCACCTCAACAGCTGAGGTGGGGGGCGGGGTGCTAGAGAGGAACAGAAACAGAGGCCTACTCATCCCCACAGCCTTTACCCTCAGCCATGAAGGGGAAGCCGGCATGCAGGCTGGGTTCTCAACTGTGAGGGAGGATACCCACCCTCTGAGCTCCTGGACCTTTCCAAAGAGTGGA
Source organism: Nesogale talazaci (assembly GCA_004026705.1). Classification (NCBI taxonomy): domain Eukaryota; kingdom Metazoa; phylum Chordata; class Mammalia; order Afrosoricida; family Tenrecidae; genus Nesogale; species Nesogale talazaci. Next base: position 48,772 of record PVJH01016966.1, read on the forward strand.
GGGTCCCAGCGCTGAATGGGGTGGGGGGTGGAGGGTCCTGAGTATCAGCGGTGCAGCTATAAGCACAGCCAAGAAGGGCAGTGAATGAGAGCTAAGGGAGGGAGGGAGGGGAGTGGAGAGAGGTTAGGGTTCTTGAGGAGGATAGAGGAGCAGGCAGAAGTCAAGAAGCACTGAGAAAGAGCTGTGTAGATGGATTTTGGCCGTGCGGGAGGGGGTAGGGGGGCTGAGGGCGGTGATGTTAAATGGAGGGCGCTCCTGGAGAGACATGCACATGGTGA
>PVJH01016967.1:0-48976 GCA_004026705.1 Nesogale talazaci
TGGGAATGGGAGGCCCAGCCTTGTTCCTGGAGAGCTGCTGCTGGATTTGAACTGTCAACCCCATGGGTCACAGTCCCGCTCACAACCACTAGGCCACCAGGACTCAACCTCGATTGATTTTCACTAAAAGCAAAGACTATTAGAAAGGTGTTTACCTGTGCCTTAATGACTATGCAAAGGCCTTAACTCTGGATCCTAATATATTTCGAATAACATGAAGAGTGGGGGAATTCCAGAACATGTAGATGTGACTCATGGGAATCTGAGTATACCAAGGGGCTGTCCTTTGAATAGAACCAAGGGATTATTGCATGGTTTAAATTCAGGAATGGTGTGTGTCGATTGTAGCCTTTACCATAGTTGTTCATTCTATATCTTGGGCAAATACCCCAAAAGCTGAATTAGATGAAGAAGAATGTGGGATTAAAATTAAGGAAGACCAATTAATCACCTGTGATTGTAGATGATGCCACCTTGCTTGTTGGAAATGATGAAAAATTGAAGCTTCCTGTTGAAGTTTAGAGACCACCTACAGGATGGATTACACCTGAACATAAAATAAAAATTCTGAAAACCAAACCCATAAACAATATTGTAATCAGAAAAAATTGAAACTTCCAAAGATTTCAATATACTTGGATCCACAATCAGTGCTCATGGGTATAGCAATTATTAAATTAACAATGCATTGCATTGTAAAAATCTGCTGTACAGGACTCCTTTAAATTGTTAAAGAGCAAAGATGTCACTTTGAGGCCCAAGGTTCATCTGACTTAGCCTCAGTATTTTCAATCATGGTTTATGTATGTGAGAACTCCACAAAGAATAAGGAAGACAGAAGAATTCATGCCATTGATTTGCATAGTCTTGTAAAAGAATACTAAACACACCAGGAACTGCTAGAAAAACAAACAAATCTCTCTTGAAAGCATAACAGCAACTGTGCTCCTGATGACAAGACTTTGTCACTTTCACATTGTGCAAGTTATCAGGAGAGGTAGTCCCCGGAGGATAGAGGATAAATGAAAAGTGAAGGTTGATAAAGTAGGGTTTCAACAGAAAAGAAAACCCTCCATGAGGGGGCTAATAGAATACAAGGAATAACCCTGAAGTACCTTTTCAAATTATAGACTATGAAGCATCCCTTTTTAAAATTGAACGGCAGCCACATTTGAACAGAAAGGTAGTAACTTGGTCTATGTACAGGTTCTGCATGAGCTCTAGTAAATATTCCGGAATTTCCATCCTTTGCAGTGTTAGTCATAATTTATGATACTTGCAGTTGAATGCTTTTGCATAGTCAGGAAGACACTCAATGAAATAGATTGACAAAGTGACAGCAATAACTGGCTCATAACAGTTATGACAATGGAGCAGAACAGCAGTGTTTTGCTGTGTTGTACATAAGGTCTCTATAAGTCGAAACTTACTGGACAGCACTCAACAACACCAAGGAACTGTTGCTTGCACCTTTATTAGTGAGCATTTTTTCTTCATACGTGTTGAATTCAAGCTTGATTGCCTGTCCAACATTAGTTGTTATTTCTTTATTTTTGAGTACATAAAATCTTGAGCTGCTTATAATGCTTCCATGAGTTTGCTCAGCTTTGTCACAGAAGGACTTATTTTCTATTTGTTATTTAGCAGAATATTTGGAGAGTTCCTGTATACAACCTTTCAGGGGAAAGATTGCTCTCTTAGTTTATGCAAAAAATTTTATGACCAACCAACCATCAAAGAAGATAAGAGTAGAACTGAAGTTATGACCCAGCAATTGAGAGAGATCTGAACTAGAAAACATAATGCATGGCATATGTATAGCTCTTCTACATTTAACACATTGACAGTGTGTTTTACTAATTCTGACCACACATGCTGGTTTATTCCTCCTAAACTGCCATTAGTTTTAGTTTTCCTGCAAAGGGATACTCCTCCAAAAAAAAAAAAAAAAAAGAAATTAGCTCTGCTGGGCGGAGCTTTCATAGTACTTGTTTTTCAAGTATCCAGCAACTCCCTCAGAATTGGTGCACCAAGTAGTATCTCCTGGGAAGTTCTCTCTGGTCACAGTGAATGTTTTTGGAAAAGCAGTTTCGCTTGAACTTTGTTTTTTGTGTTACCTGATTTAAGAGAACAGCATGTGGCTGTGAAATTTTGTTTGCTTCTTGGGAAAAATGCCACTGAAACTGTTGTAAGAAACACAGACACAGGTTACAAGAACAGTGCTATGGGAAAAATTCAAGCATACAAGTGTTTTTCTCATTTCAGAAAAGGTAAAACGTTGATTGATGACAAACTTTGTTCTGCACATTCATCAACTTCCCAAATGGATGAAAATGTTGATAAAATTCATGCACTTTCACTCAAAAACTGACCACTGAAGATTTGGAAATTTTTCTGGACTTTCTTGGAGCTCAGTTCAGCTAATTTTCATGGACTATTTGGGAATGAGAAGGTTTTGCTATGAAATTGGTGCATTTTGTTCAAACTGACCAGGAAAAGGAGTGTCAAGTGGAAACGTGCTGTGCTTTGAAAGAACAACTCCGAAGCAACTTAGACTTGTTTCCCCCAAGGTCATTACTGGTGATAGGATAATATTCTTATGACCCCCAAAGCAAGTCCTCAAGCAAGCCAGTGGAAGACACCATCACATTCCCCCTAAAGCTTGTCGAGTGAAATCAAAGATCAAGAGGATGCTCCTTTGTGTTTTGACGTGAGGGGGATAGTACATTCCACCAGGTCAGACTGTTAATCAAACTTTCTGGTTATAAGTTTGGAAAAGATTGCAAAATAGTGTGTGACAAAAAAGGCCTGATTGGTGTCAGGTGGGACTGGTTTTGTCACCATGACAACGCACCTGCTCCCACAGCCATCTCAGTGCGCCAGTTTGTTTTTTCTTTCAAAAAACAGCATGCTTCTGTTGCCCCGCTCACCTTCCTCACCTGACCCCATTCCCTGTGACTTCTTTTTGTTTCTGTGAACAAAGAAGGGCATGAAAGGACAGTGACTTGGAGGTTCTATCAGCCATCCAATCATGGTGAGTTTGAAATTTTTTTCCAAGAATGGAATCACATATTTGACAAATGTATTAAGCATAATAAAGAGTATTTTGAAGGGTGTTAGGCTGTTTTGTAAAAAAACAAAAAAACATATATAAATCTTTGGGGAAAAAAAATCCTATTTTTGGGGTGGTGATGGTGGTACTCCCACATATATCATAACCTATACACTTGGCCTTATTTCACTTTTACCCACTTCAAGTACATTAAGTCTGAGGTAATGCTAGAAAAACATATCTTTCCACTGATTTACCCATGTAGCACTTTAGAAGTCTTTTATGATACAGATATACATAGTAAGTGAGCCTTTTTGTTTAAAAACACTTTATTATATCACATTCCCAAATAAAAGATAAATAATTGGGCTGAGCCCTGGTGGCGTAGTGGTTGAGTGCGGGACTGTGGCCCACTGGCTTGGTGGTTCAAATCCAGCAGCAGCTCTCCAGAAGCAAGGCTGGGTAGCTCCCATGATCAACAGAGGGCAGTGATGCCCATAAAAAAAAAGAAATAATCAAAAGCAGCAAAAATCATTTAAAGTTTTTTATTACTTAACATTTTCTGGACTTGTCATATAATTTCTTATATTTTGAGGATATTTGGTTATTTACTATTTTCTAAGCTTAATTTAAAATTCACCTCGTAGACTTATGTATGTATACTTAGCACCTGTGCTAATGTTGGTATTCAAACTCTCCAACCATTTCTTTTCTTGTGGGGGGGCGTGATCACTGCCCTCTGGTGAGAGTAGGAGGCCCAGCCTTGCTCTTGGAGAACTGCTGCTGGATTTGAACCACCAACCCATTGGGCCACAGTCCTGCAAACAACCACTTCATATATAGAATTAGGCCATCAGTTCACATTCTTCTCTGGGACTCCTCCATACCATACCTTCTAAGCCACTGACGCGCTTTTCTACCTCTGTTTTGACTGAAAAGACATGATTTCTGTCAGAATTTAGTTAACTCACTCTGTTCGTCCATCATTTTACTCTATAATTGGGTGCATACTAGGACTGCGTCTAGAGAGAAACGACAAAGAAAAAATTGAGACTACTAAGCTGCTCTTACCAACGCTACAGTTTTACTTCCCTCAACAATATGCTGGCTTTTCTTTGTTTTTCGTAGTCCTCAGATTAATTTTGTATTTTGTCAGAAGTTTTCATTTTTAATGATTGTGAGATATTGATGATAGTTCAACCAGGATAAAAAATTTTTCTTGTCATTTAGCTATGTGAAACTAATGGTTGGCTTTTGTTTTTATAGATTTAAGAATAGATTTTGAATCCTTAACGTCCAAACGCACTACCATCCAATCAATGCTGACTCATTGTGACATTATAGGATAGAGTAGAACTGCCCTGGAACTTGATCTTCCGAGGAATAGAAGGCGCTGTCTTTTCTCCCCAAGGAGACACTGACGTTTGTGAACTGCTGACCTTGCAGACAGCCATCCCCTGAGTATCCGTGGGACATCCAGGACCTCTGAGCACTTAATCCTCCTTTATTGTGGTTTAGCTTATTAAGTAGCATTTGGAAATGTTTTGTTGTTGTTATCTTGGATTTTCTCAACATTTCTTTCTGCACTGTGAATCTTCTTTAGTAATTTATTATGTTTGTATACTATATACACACTAGCACATTTGCATACATATTTTAACCATTAAAACAAAAATTTGAAACTGATGCTAACCTACTCACTATTCTTTGACTTATTGCTCATAAGTGAAGACTTTCTAGTGTGAAAGAACAAAATGAGAAGTACTCTTTGTCAGGGGCCTTTCGTGAAAATAATACTCTCAAAAGAATTTTGTCCCTGGCAATGGGAAATTTGACACCCTACGAAGGCAGATTTTGACTCATCGAGATGTAAAAACAGTCAGTCTCTTTGGAACTGCTGAACCCCTTTCTCAGGGTCATCCCCCTAATGTGTGCAGCCCACTTGATTAGTTTTTACTTCATTCCCTTGGCTTTGGCCTTGAAACAAGTCCATAATTTGGAAAAGAAGAAAAAAGATTTGATCTGTTACTTTATATTTAAGGTTGAGGTATTCTCCCACCCCCTTTTTATGGTGGAGGGTGGGGAGCTGTATGTTACTGGATGCTTGTTCAGAAAGTACTATAAAATGTCGGTGGGGCTTTTCTCTTGGAAAATTTATCTCACTGCCCTGTCTGTGCTTCCTTGACAGCTGTTCCTTTACTTTTAACTGTATTATTGATATTAAAAAGTCCTAAAGCCATATGTGAGCAGCTGCTCACTGGTTTCATTAGGGCAAGATAAGAAAGAAAATACCCACTTATTACCAGGACTAAGCTAAGTTTGATTATAAGAATAATTTTCTGGCAGTTGTGATGTATTTTAACTTACTAAGAGACTTCTAGAATTTTTTTCTTACCAAAAAAAAAGACAAAATCGTTTTTGTTGAAAGATAAGAAGTATTGGAAGATAAATTCCTGTCTGAAGATAAAGAAGTAAACCAGCTAGTTTTTGCATTGCTTTTTCAGTTCTAAGATTTTTGTAATTTCACGCTAATGTTGCTTTTACAGACTACCTTTTCCCATGACTTTCTTTGAATTTGGACTCTGTGCATTCGTAAGCCTATATTATATTTTAGTAAGTAGCTTAGCTATACAGAGACTACTCATTTATGTAACTTTCAGATGAAATATCAAAATGCTTGTAGAAATTTTTGTTTTGCCTTTAGTGATTAGGCAAACAAAATGAATAGAAAAGGAATGGAGTAATTAAATATGCTCATGACCTATGTATAATTTTTTTGGTTTTGTCATTAATCGTTCAAAATATAATTCTCAGACATCTTTTAGATACTATTAAATAAAAATTAAGTAGAATAAAGTCATATTTTTATTAGATTTATATTGTTTAATCAGATAAAATGTAATTAATTCAATATACTTAATTCTCACAATAATATTGAAAGCTTACCGTGTATACTTGTGCATAAATCGAGTTTTCTAACATATTTTAATGCAGTTTTTGTGGTAAAAATAGGTACCTCAGCTGATACTTGGGTTGGCTTACACTCAAGTATATATGGTGTGTTTTATTTTCTCCATATTATAGCTTAAAATGCTAATTGGATTAATTAAATTACCCAAAGTCCTAGAGTTGGTAAGAAATAGCTCTGGAATTTGAACCCAACGACATCTTTCTTTTAATTCTAAAGTTTTGAAGGTATTTCATATTTTAAAAAACATAAAACTTATTAAAAAGCGAACTACCGGTTAAAACACTCATGCATAAGTATTTTTTTTTTGGAGGGGGGGCATCACTGCTCTCCGGTGGTGGGAGTAGGAGGCCCACCCCACTGCTGGAATTGAACGTCCGTCCCAGGCATAAGTATTTTTTTTAAGTTGAGAAATACTTAATACACCAACATAGTCATAATAGCTACCCTTCGGTGATAAAAAATACTCACTTTTTGGTGGTAGAGATAATAAATGTATTTGGGGGGGGCACGCATCACTGCCCTAGTGGGCGTAGGAAGCCCAGCCTTGCTCTTGGAGAGCTGCTGCTGGATTTGAACCGCCAACCCAGTGGGCCATAGTCCCTCACACAACCACTATGCCACTGGGGCTCAGCCCAAATGTAATTTTTTTTGGGTGGGGGGGACATGACTGCCCTCTGGTGGTCGTGGGAGCTACCCAGCGCTGCTCCTGAGAGCCAAATGTATTTTTTTTAATTGAAAAACAATCTTTATTTATTGTGAATTTAGTAACCCTGGTGGCATGATGGTCTATGCCTTGGGCTGCTGGCCACGATGTTAGAGTTCAAGATATCAGCTGCCCCGCAGAGGAAAACCAAGACTTTCCCATCTCAGACACTCACAGTGTCAGTCTCCTGCCCTGTCCTATGGGGCTCTAAGTTGGCATGGACTAGTTGGCATTTAGTTTGGCTTTTTGGTTTATTGTGAACTGGGTGAAGATTTATAGAGCAAATTCATTTAAAATTCAACAGAGCATCCATATTATATTTCATGTCATTGCCTGCAGCCCTTACAATCATCATTCATTCTACTTCCTCACATTTCTTGTTTCCGTTCCTCCGTCTTTCCTAACCATTCTTGCCTTCTAAAATTTGTCCTTGAGCAAACACTGCCCTTTTCATTATGAATGCTTAATTCACACAATAACCTTTTTATGGACCTGTCTATCCTAGGGAAGAACATTGTGCTTGTTAAAATAGGATCATGGTAAAGGGAAAGCTCCTCGAGGTGAATTGACAGTGACTGCAATTGTGGGTTCAGACATAACAGTTGTAACGTGGTGCAGGAGTGGGCAATGGTTCATTCTGTTGGATGTTGTTAGTTGGAAGTAGCCCAACGTCATCAAATAGCAACAACAAATTGCTTGGCTGAAAATTGAGCTATGGCGTGAGTTCAGTTCTGGGCTTGAGAAGAAACTAAAGGCTGTACTCTGTGACACTACCAGTTTCTGTCCGATTAGTAAACTTTGGTCTTTTTATAATTCTGAATTTTGTTACACATTTTTCTTCTACTCTACATGGAACTTTCTAATATGATCTTTAAATATAGATAATTTGTACATGCCTATATTAAATCAGATTAGGCACTGATCTAATGTTAATACTCCTATATTATATGGATAGGACAGGATAGTTAAGTTGCCATAACAAGCTTCCCTTACTACCACTCATTGCCATTGATTCCAACTAATGTTACTATTAGGTGCCATCAGAGTGACATTAGTGGGGGTTTCCGGCTTGATCAGTCTTCTGGGAAGAGGCTGGTGGGTTTGAATCACTCACCTTGTGGTTAGCAGTCCAATGCTTACCCGACAGTTGTACCAGGGCTCCTTTTAACGGAGAAAGAACTGTAGACAAAGTTCTAAACCTTGTGATATATTTTGAGGATGTGTATAGTCTTGCTTATTTGTTAAATTGTCCCGTTAGTCAAATAGCACTTTTCATGGATGAGAATTCCACTGTGTTCCTGAGCTTATTTCTACCATTTTTTTTGTTTTTTTGTGGGCATCACTGCCCTCTGGTGGTCATGGGCGCTACCCAGTGCTGCTCCTGGAGCCGCCACTGGATTTGAACCGCCAAGCCCGCGGGCTGCAGTTCCGCACTCAACCACTTAGCCACCGGGGCTCAGCCCTCTACCATATTTTGAAGAGTGATTTTTTTTCCACTTTTTATTGAGCTTATGTTATACAGTTATGAAAACTACATGCTTTATTTGTATAGCTAAGTGCTCTAAGCAGTAGTCCATACAATTTTTATAGATCAAAAGCCAAACTCAATGCCATTGAGTAGATTTCATCTCATAGAGACCCAAAGAACAGAGCAGAAATGTCCCTATGAGTTTCTGTGGGTAACCATACCCCTCTAGAGCTCCTCTTAATTTTTAAAAGGAGCACCTTTGTGATAGAGTGTTAGTTACATTCTGGAGTAACATGTAATTAAAGAGAGGTTATTGGTAGAATATGTATCACCAGTACCTTAGACAATCTTTTCATTCATTTTTGAAGACTCCTCATCGCATATTCTAATACGCAATAATTTTAGCAACTACAACACTATGTAGCAACTGCCTATTTATAAAAATAGCCTCTTTATGGAAATTAGAGTATGGAAACTAAATATAGAAAGATAATGTGCTTTCATCATAGTATGAAATGGACACCTAGTCTATTTGTGGAACTAAGCTGAGGGGCTAGTAACCCTCACTACTATAGAATGAGACAGGTTCTGGCCATACTCACTATTCATTAATGTAGCTGTTGTGTTGAGCTTTCTTTTGCAGGGTCTTCCTCTTTGTCACTGATCCTCTACTTTACCAAGTGGAAATGCTGGAGTTCAAAATGTGAGAAGTCTCACCATCCTTGCTTCTCAGTAGCTTTCTGATTGTACTTCCTCCAAGAAAAATTTGCTTGTCCTTCTGGCAACCCATGATACTTTAAATATTCTTTATCAACATCATGTTTCCAATGCATTAATTCTACTCAAATTTTCCTTATTCATTATCCAGCTTTTAGATACATGGGAGGTAAATGAAAATACTATGGCTTAAGTCAGAGGTGCCTTAGTTCTCAGAGTGACATCTTTGCTTACTATCAATTAGATATTATGTAACAGATTTGCCTAGTGCAGTGTTAGGCGTCTTTATTACTGCTTCAGGGAGCATCGATTATAAATCTAAGTTAAATGTAAATCTGTGGACTTTTTCTCTACTAATCATGACTTTGTTTACTAGTATACTAGTGTGGATTTCTGTTTTCATTTCACTGGGTTGTAATCTATACTGAAGGGTTAAGTGGTAAATGCGACCTTGAGGTCATTAGTGGTTCTATGGTACAGTTTTTGTTTTCTGTGTGGGAGATGCAAGTTTGATTCCTTACCAGTAACCTATCCTTACCACAACCTATCATGAGGGTAGTGCCGGACTTTTCAGCTTTTTATTTTACTGTGGGAGGAGCACCCATGACGTGACTTGGTGATTGTCTGGAACTCAACAGCAACAGTAGATGATACCTTGTGTCACTGACTCAAATCATTTGCAAACAGATTAAAAACTAATTTTGAGAGCCATTTAGTTGAGGCATTTGTGGGTCAGTGCTAGAATTAATTAATTTAATGCAGGAGATCTGGGTTTTGATTCATGGCTAATGTACCTCATGAATAGCCACCATCTGCCGTTGGAGGCGTGCAGATTCTTATTTGGCTGAACAAGTTATGGTGTTTCTTTCAGATCACAAGAGATTAGGAAAAAAGACCTGATTATATTGGAGAGTCAGTCAGTGGAAGCCCAGTGGATCACATAGGTATGACCAGGCTTAGAAAGAGGCAATGTTCCATTCCATTGAATGTGAGATCGCCAGAAATACAGAATCAACTTAGTGGCAGTTAATAATAACAATAAAAGAGAAAATAGACTTAGCATTGTCTTAGCTATCACTTAGACATTATTTACACAAGATTTGTATTAAAAAATAAACATGTTTTCCTTTGTTATTTCTATAATAAGCAGCTCACATTTTATGTACTTCTAATTTACTTCTTTATATTAGTGGAATTTTTTTTTAAGGATCTTACTGATTTTTAAATGATATTGTGGCCTCTTATATGTTGACGGCATGTTATCTCTTTTTTCTTTCTTTTTTAAACTCTCTGCTTTCCCTGGCAAAACTTGTGTTTTAGAAAATGCTCTGTTTTACAGGTATCCTGGTCAGATATAGGAGGAATGGAAAATATCAAACTGAAATTGAAACAGGCTGTGGAGTGGCCCTTGAAACATCCAGAATCTTTCCTTCGGATGGGTATTGAGCCACCTAAAGGAATTCTCCTATATGGGCCACCTGGATGCTCAAAAACAATGATAGCAAAGGCTTTGGCCAATGAGAGTGGACTTAATTTCCTGGCTATAAAGGTAAGGTGTTAAAATTTTTTTTTTCTATGGCTATTCTTTCTTTGATGCATTAATTTAACCCTCAGCAGAAAATTTAAGGGCAGGAGATGGACAACAGAAAAGTGGGGTGAAGGGAAACATCGGTCTGTGTAAGACATGAAAAGATAATGATTTCAAAATTAGCTAGGATGTGTGGGGATGGTGAGAAGCTACTAAAGTCTCAAGTAGAAAATATTTTGAAAATAATGATGGCAACAAATGTACAAATATGCGTGACACGACTGATGTATGGATTGTGATAAGAGTTGTACAAGTCCTCAATAAAATGGTTTAAAAAGGGCTGAGCCCCGGTGGCGTAGTGGTTGTGCACGGGACTGCGGCCCACTGGGACGGAGGTTCAATTCCGGCTCCCAGGAGCAAAGGCTGGGCCTCCTACTCCCACCACCTGAGGGCAGTGATGCCTAAAAAAAAAAAAAATGGTTAAAAAAAAAAAAAGAAAATGTAAGGGCATGGTAAAAAGCAGCAGATTTTTATTGGAAGTTGATCACAATGTATAAGTAGAAATGAGAAATAAGAAATTAGTGAATGTAATCAGCAAACTGTGGTAATCAGTGATTACCAAATCAAGACAGTTCCATCACGTCAATTCTGACTCTTAAAGACTCTAATCTAGGCTTTCCAGGACTAAATATTTAGGGTAATTATTTATCCTACTTAATAATTTCTATTTAATGTGAGGTTTCTCTTTTGTATAGAAATTTTGTAGTTTTTAGGGTTAGGGTTAGATTCAAAAAAGAAATTTTGTAGTTTGAAATAATCTCTTATTTGAATCTTGCTAATTTTTTGTTCTTCAACATTTTCATTGGTCCTTTCTTTTCAATTTATGTTTATGAAGAGAGTTGAAAGAGCTTACATATGAAAAGTAAAGTCAACAAAGTTGGTTATAAAACTGTTCTTCCTAGTTTTAATTTTCTAAGAAGAAAAATGCAACCTTTAGGTTCCAACATAAATTGTCTTATCACAAGGGATTAGTTGTTAACCATTAAATTTGTGCTTTTTGAGATAATAAATCTTACACATTTTGAGAGATGCCAGGAAAAAGCAGGTATACACTGGGATTTCTAACTAGCTTGGAAATACCAGTATTGCAGAAAATTTTGAAAGGAGGAACTCCCTAAATTGCTTACAATGATAATTACACTGAGTACCCAAGATAGAGATTCTGATAGAAGACTTTTAACATCCATCCCCTAAAATTTTATAAAAGATCATTTTAACTTCTTACCAAGGGCCCAAGTTGAAAGAAAATGCTATTGAAAATGATGATGGTAACAAATGTACAAATATGCAACTTTCCTAAACCGTGTGTAACAGACGTAAGTTTCACTCTAGAGTTGAGATTTCACCTTGGTTTGTGTGGACTTTTAATATCCTTTGGCCTACTTACATGCTTTTGTGCAGATTGTGGCACTTGGCATATGCTTAAGTTTAGTTTGTCATCTGGGTCAATTATATCAAAATATTTTCCAGTTGAGATTTCCTGTCTGCTTCTCTCTTGCTTTTGGCTGGAATACTACAGTAAATTAATTGCCCTTGGATAGCTATACTGTTTTATTTTGTGAAGAATCATCACTGATTCTGGCAGAAATAAATTTAGCTTTTGACAGGGATTTTCAGCAAGTTCTTTATTAAACTATATTGGTGAGTTCAGGAATCTAATGAACTTTGTATATCCTTAACTTAATGGGAAATTTCCTTCTGCCTTTTTATAATGATTTATAAGATATTTATTAATTAAATGCATCCCATATAACATTGTGGAAATGTGTCCATTAGTGCATCAAGTTTTTTTTTTTTTCCTTTTTATTTTTTTATTTTTTGGTGGACATCACTGTTTTTTTCCTTTTTAAATAATTTTATTGGGAGCTTGTACAACTCTCATCGCAATCCATCCATCCATTGTATCAAACATATTTGTACAATTGTTACCATCATCATTCTCAAAACATTTCCTTTCTACTTGAACTCCTCATTTTGACCCCCCCCCTCCCTCTTTCCTGCACTCTTGATCATTTATAAATTACTGGGTTTTTTCATGTCTTACACTGTCCGATGTCTCCCTTCACCCATCTTTCTGTTGTCTGTCCCCAGGGAGGGGGTTATATGTAGATCACTGTGATTTGTTCCACCTAGCTCCTCACCTTCCCCTTACTCTCAGAGACAAATTGTACAAAATGCATTCTCTTTTTAGGAAAGCCTGATTGGAAGTTGATCACAATGTATAAGTAGAAATGAGAGCAGTTCACATTTCAAAGTATTGACTGTTCCTATTGCTCTGGTATCAAAAGTACAACATAATCTAAATTTATAAATTCCAAATTTATCCTTAAGCCAGTATTTTTAATATCTTAGATATATCACCCTGCTAAATAATGAGAGTACATATTGCAAATATTGCATGGGAATTATATAATTCTTTTATTTACAAAATGATCAAAGTTAGGTTCTAGATAAGGATAATAAGGTTTAGGAATGTTAGATGACTTTTCCAAGGTTAAAGTGTTAAATTAAATCTCTGAACTATGTCTTGAGAATTAGAGCTCATAACCAATGTATTATGCTAATTAATGTTCATTTCCATTTATTCATAGGACTATAGTATTCAATATTTTCATTAGTTACTGGGCAACATTTTATATTCTTATGCATAAGGTTGCCATATATGACTGAGTGGTATCAAAAACAACACTGGGGAAGGTAGTTGAGGCAGTTTTTAAAAGCACATTTGGAGAAGTGGGAAGATATTTCTGAGAGCAATTTTTTTAAAAATTGTTTCTTTTAATCAAACTGAAAAATTGTAGAAATTGAATGTATTAGAAAGAAAGCATTGTTAACTTAGCTGTTCTTCCTAGGTTTTGTAGGGTTTTCTAGGTTATAATCTTTTTTTTAAAGTTTTATTTGCATATAATTCATATACTACATAATTCCAGTACTTTCATATTTTTTAAAGCCATATAATTTTCTCTACAATTGATATTGAAATATTTTCTAATTTCTTTTACTCATTATTATCAACTTCCCATTTCCCCTCCATCTCTCCTGCTATGCTCTATGAGAGACCATAAATGTATTTGTTGACTCTATTGCTTTATCTTTTCTGGATTTCTTTTTTTTTTTGGCATCACTGCCCTTCGTTTTTGGATTTCATGTGTAGAAAAAATACAGAAGAAACATACACAACGACATAACATTGTACTCAGCCCAACAGTAAGGCTATTCACATGTCTGTGTTTTGTGAAAGGAGATTCACCAGAGGCTTAATTCAAGTGTGGACCCTACAAATGGATTTTGAGCTCCCACTGTCATGCATAGCCGTCTGCACACTGGGTGTGCACATTTTAAGCTCTGGAACCACTCCCTTCTTCACATTTGTATTTTATTATTTATAATACTTGGATCACATATACTGGTATGCTTCTATCCTGTGGGCTTAGTTGATTCCTCACTTAGATGGCTGCTTAGTTGAAAACAATAGGGCCTAAATTTTTTTTTTTTTTTTTTTGGCATCACTGTCTCTGGTGGCCGTGGGAGCTACCCAGTGCTGCTCCTGAGAGCCGCCGCTGGATTTGAACTTCTAAGCCCGCGGGCCACAGTCCAGCACTCAACCACTTACGCCACTGGGGCTCAGCCCAGGGTTTAATTTTTATGGGAACAGATTTTCAATTCTTTTCTCCGGTAGAGCTGCAAGTGGGTTCAAGCCACCAACTATTTGCTTAGCAGCTATGTGTTAACATTTACCACAAGGGATTCTTAATAAGTAAAAGCAACCACTTGCAGAGGAATATGACTCTCATGAATGACACAGAAAACGTCTAGTGCAGCAGTTCTCAACCTGTGGGTCGCAGCCCCTTTGGGCGTCAATCGACCATTGCACAGGAGATGCCTAAGACTGTCAGAAAACACATATGTATTTCACAAAATATAATTACATATTGTTTTATGATTTATCACTATAATTTAATTACCATATGTTTAATTATCTTCAATTTGTAACAGTGAAAATGCATCCTGCACATCAGATTCACAACAGTAGCAAAATTGCAGTTATGAAGTAGCAACAAAAACGATCTTATGGTTGTGGGTCACCACAACATGAGGAACTGTATTAAAGGGTCGCAGCATTAGGAAGGTTGAGACCCACTGATCCAGTGGTTGAATAATGTGGTGCTTGAAATTTAGCTTATTTATATGTAATCTGTGTCCTTCAAATTGTATTGCATTGAAAAGACCACTTAGCCTAAAATTCAGAAAGTTTTGGGGTTTTTAAAATCATTTTATTGGGACCTCACATAAATGTATATTGAATGAGATCCTGGGACAGAAAGACATTATATGAAAGTTAAGAAAATCAGAATTAATTGGAGGCTGTAATTTAATACTAGTGTACCAATACTGATTTACAATTGTTGTACATTTACCTTATTAAAGTAATAAAGTGAATCTGAGTACATGTTGGGGCAAATATGGACATTGTTTTTACTATCTGTACAATTCTTGTGTAAATCAAAGCTGTTGGAAAATAATTTTTAGCCAGGTGCCAGCTCTAAGCACATAAAATACCTTCAATAAAAATTCTGTAACTTAATCAAGTTGACTGCAATGAGCAGGATGAGTAGAGTGGAGTGCCGGGAAAGAGAAGAATCACAGACTAGATTGTGAGTCTGATAGATGGAAGCTTGGACGGAAATTCTCTCTTCTATTAGTCTAATCATGGCTATGGCGATGGTGAAAAGTTACTGAGGAAAGCTCGGAAAGAAACTTGGCTGTGCAGTCTAGGCTTAAGGCTGTGCCGAGTTTGTCTGTTTCATGCAACTCTCAGTTGTAATCTATAAAGGTATGTGTTGGTTCTGGCCCAAGACCCAGACCTCAACACTATAAAGCACTCTTTCTTAGTGCCTTGGGTATTTTTCTTTCACCCTGTGTTCAGCTTCTAATTTAGTGTTACACCAGGAACTATGTCCAGTTTCATGCCTTCTATAGTTCCTTACTTTAAATTTTTCTGTAGATTCATTGTTCCTTGTGATCATTTACCCTCTTAATTTTGAGGTTTTTAATCTAATTTTCTTTAAAATTTATCTATACTTCTTTCAGTTTCTCCTTCAAATAGTGTTATCTTGCCTCATTTTCTCGAATTAGAACTTTTTAGCATTGGCACTCAAGATTTATTTTTACTTTTTGAACGATTATCATAGAATAAGTAATAACCATCTTGACACTATCCATCCAGTCCATTTCGACTCCCAGTGTCCCTGTAGGACAGAGTAGAACTTCTCCCTAGAATTTCTGAGGCTATAAAGCTTTTGTGGAGCAGACAGCCTCGTCTTTATCTCACAGAATTGGTGATGGTGCTGGTGGCAGTTAAACTGTTGACCTTGCAGTTGGTAGCCCATCATATAACATACTGTACCACCAGGACTCCTAGGGAATAATTAATAGTGACCTATTATTTTTAGGACAGAGGGACATATCAATCTGTCAAAATTACTAAAATAATAATAAGACGTGTTTCCTAATTCAAGTCCTAAACTAGATAAATTATTTCTTGTCTAGTTTTATACTAATAAGCAGCAAGTATTTGTCTTAACGTATTTTACCTGCTGGGATAGCACGACAAAATAAAGTACCAGGGGTTATTTGGGGTTCAGTATTTTTGTTGTTATTGCTATTGTATTGTCTAAGAAGTCAAGTGTTCAAGTTTACAGAGCAACAAAAATATAGCAAATGTGGGCTGAGCCCCGGTGGCGTAGTGGTTGTGCGCGTGACAGTGGCCCACTGGGAC
This sequence comes from Nesogale talazaci, assembly GCA_004026705.1. Classification (NCBI taxonomy): domain Eukaryota; kingdom Metazoa; phylum Chordata; class Mammalia; order Afrosoricida; family Tenrecidae; genus Nesogale; species Nesogale talazaci. The sequence goes on from PVJH01016967.1 coordinate 16,279, forward strand.
AGAGGTTCAATTCCAGCAGTGGGGCTGGGCCTCCTCCTCCCACCATCGGAGAGCAGTGATGCCCAACAAAAAAAAATACATATATAGCAGATGTATGTACAGCTATTGTAATTTCATGAGAAATAATCTTCATTCCTTAACTGTGTTTCATTATCATACGCCATATCAATAACAAATTCAAGTATAATATTTACACCTCATGCTTTTGCTCTTTTGACTCTTTTCTTCACTACTGGTTTTTCCCCAGTCTTCCCTGGTGTTTTTAAATGTGTCTGACACCTGCTTGGTGCTTTTGGCTATTACAATTCAAATCAAGTTTTTATATGTCCTAAATGTCTGGGGAAGGCAGGTTAACGAAAGTGTTAACTGTGGTTAAATGTTATGGAATATGCTTATAAAAACCCAAACTCACATGAGATAGAGTTACATATATGTAATGTGAGTAAAAGACCTTGAAAATTAATAAAAAGTACAGCATCAGCACATACAGAAAGCTATTCTGGGAAAACATTTCAAAGTATTTCAAAACGGGCATTAAGCACTAGACAAGAAATGCCTTGGGCAAAAAAAAAAAAACTAAATTGAAGAGTGAGAAGAGGTAAAAATTTGAGTTCAAGTTATTTCTTTAAAAATATATAATACAAACTTTCCTTGCAATTCATTCATTCAGTTAATCAATAGGGGGTAAAACATAATTCAAATTTTTGAACATACTAAAAACTACAGTTATCACTGTAGTCATTTTTAGAATATTTTGTTTTTTTGGTAACTCATTTTTAGTTCCCATTTACTCCCCCAATGTCTCCTCTCTATAACACCAAGAAATTATTACTCCAATTACTCCCTTTTACCGATTTACCTCTCCTGAATTGTGTATAGAGAATATACACACACACACACACACATACACACATATATATAAGAGCAAAATAGTAGCAAAATAAGACAAAGATGATGTATTGTTTTTTTTTTGTTTGTTTTTGGCATCACTGTCCTCTGGTGGTGGGAGTAGGAGGCCCATCCATTGCTCCTGTGGAGCTGGAATTGAACCTCCATTCCAGTGGACCGCAGTCCCGCGTACAACCACTATGCCACTGGGACTCAGCCCTGATGGATTGTTTTTAAGGATTTAAATAATTTAAGAACAAATTCAGCGATCACTTACCATGATATATATACCTCTACACTAGTTAAAACAAACCCAAAACCTCATTGTTGATGAATCAAATAAGACTTATGGTGTTCCCGTGCATTACTGCTATGTGTGATTTTATCCAATGTAATCTTTATAGAAGCAGATCACTGGCCCTTTCTTCATGGTGCCTGGGACACGCTCAGCTGGCGACTTTTAAGTTAGTAGATGGGCATAAAGATTTTGCTACCAAGGGACCTGTGTTAGTCCGGGTGAACTAGAGAAACAAATTCATAAACACGCATATGGTTATAAGGGAAAGGTTACAAGAGGAATGGAACATTGAGAAAACATCCCAACCCAGTCCAGTCCAAGGTCATAAGTCCAGTATTAGCCCATAGGTCCAATACCAGTCTATAAAAGTTCCTTCCGACTCACGAAGCATGTGCAACGACACTAGGATAATCACAGGTCAGTGGATGCAGAGTCTTGTGTATCCAGTGATGGTAGAGGCATCCGGTGCTGGCAGGGGTCTCCCCAGGGCACCTTGTTATTCTAGGGCTTGGGTTCATCAGCAGTATCTATTTGCAGTAGAAGCATCTCAACGCTGGTAGGGGTCTCTATGTGGCTTCTCCAAGCCCAGAGGTTTGGTTCCATGTGGCTTCTCCTCCGGCTCCTCTAGTCTTCAGGAATCTGAATCTATCAGCATGCTGTCATCTCACCTGGTCAGTAGTTCATCTCCAAGGAACTGAGTGAAGTCTCTCTTCTCCAATTGGGAAATACCACGAGACTTCCCAGAATTCTCAGGAGAAAACCATGCCCACACAGAGGCTTCATTGGTAAAGTGACCAGATGGCATGCTTTTGGCCGGACAGTCCCAATTTCAGACAATTTTTCCTGTAGTGTTTTAAAAATTGTTGCAATTTTTGGAAAGAATGCATGACAAGCTAGAGAATGGCAGGAGAAATGGAAGGGAATATACCCCCTCTACTCTCACACACGCACAACCTGGGTCATTGGTGTCCTGCTTTGCCAATGTTAAAATCTGGTCACTTTACAGTCATTGGCTATCTTCAGATTGATAGGCTATACTCCACCCCTACACTCCCAATCATGAAATTGACATCACATACATGACCGTCACAGGACCTTTCATTCAGCCAAGTATAAATGGTGCCTTGTCTGCAATGGGTTTTGATAAAATATCAATTTCCAAATTAACAGTGGAGCCCTGGTTGCATAGTGGGCTGCACATTGAGCTGCTAACCCCGAGGTCTGCAGGTTAAACATGGTCCTTGAGAGAAAGATGAGGCTGTATGCACCTGTACTAGTCCACAGTTTCAGAAACCCAAAGGGGCGATTCTGTGCTGTCATACTTGATGGCAGTTGGTTTTGTTTTGAGTTTAGAACAGCAGTTTAGAAAGAACTCAGACTTTGTTATTGCTGTTTGATATCCTTACCAGAAATACTGTTGAATGTATATGGATAGTACTTTCATTTAAATTAAGGGAAAATTTATTTCTTGTGAGGACTGAGATCAAACAGTGACTTATAATTTTTATAGAGAATTCCAGACTGAGGACCAAAGATTGCTCTCCTTATTACCATATCACCCACTTAACAAGACTTTGGTCCTACCATTTTTCCTTTTGTACTTTGTTTTCATCAGCATTTAAGTGATGTAGGTTAAATTAAATGACCCCCAAATTCCTTTCCAATAATAATGTAACCCATATACTTTAATTGATTGCTAGATTTCGAGGAATTGGATATACATTGTATTGCAAATGGAACTAAAACTATGGTAGTCCATCCTGTTATCAGGGGGTGATCAATCCTTTGATATACTCACAGCAAGGGTTCGACAGGCAGCTGTGCAGCGATAATTATTATTTATTATAATAACGATATAGAGATCATGACAGAGAGAGAAAGAAAGTAACAATAAGAGTCAGACATCATGGTAACATGCTCACATCCGCTCCGTATGGTGGTCCACATGGAGATGGAGAAGGAGGGAGAGGGAGAGCGAACATTATTTTTCCCCATTTAAGTAGCCTAACATGGGACACATCATTTCTCTAGTCATTGGTCAGGACATCCCCTGAGCAGGGCTATCTTAAAGGGCTATAAGATGATAATGGCTTAGGGATGACTCATGACTAAGAGGAGAAGAATGTGAGAAGGAAAGACTACAGACTACCTGGGGTGTAGGTGAACAGGTCTATATAGTTAGGGGTCATTGACAATGACTCTTGAATCCCACCCATAGGCCTGCAGGGAAGCAGATCATTCTCTAACTTGAGTTATGCAAAGCCCTCAGATAACTGGCAGCATCAGGAAGATTAGCTATCGTAGCCTCATCACAAGCCAGACAAGGACCTCATAAAATCGGGAGTTTCAGTGAGAATGGCTAGCACACTAAATGTTGGTAAATTGCTTGCTTGCTTAATATTTTAGAGTAAAATAATTGTGGAAAAGTTCTGTCTTTATCCGACAGTCCTGTGATCCCTTTTCTGTCAGTGTATGGTATATTGTAGTAAGGTGAATATTCATGAAACTGATGAAAACCTTTACAAGTTTTGATGTCAGAAAACAGTGACTTTATGCAACTTGAACTTTGAAGTTGAAATAACCTCTTACTGCTGATACTGCTTAAGGGCCCATAAAATTCTAGATCTTGTTTTTTGTTTTTGTGCTTTAGAATTCTAGATCTTTATGATATATCAGTTCAGCTGTTGGTAGGTATTGTATCTAGCTGGCCAGTTTTCTAGATAGATACATCAGCATAAAACTTTACACAGAACTGCGTGCTCTCTAGAGATTATAGAAATCATTGTGATGTCTGTTAGGCCCAGACTTACTGTTCTAAATCACATTTTCTTCATAGTAAGTTAAAAAAGCAGAGTATTTATTAATAGGAAAATGATTAAATAAATTGTAGTATTCTCATTGATTGGAATACTATGTTGTCCAAGTGAGCATTGAAGACTGGATTAGGGAGGAAGTTTGACAGCAGGGAAGCCAGCAAGGATGCTGTTCTGCAGCGAAAATGTACTGTCATATACCTTTATAACCTACATTAATTTTGTTCTTGGGATTTTGACAAAATTTTAAAGGTCACAGAACAATTATTTTTTCACATGAACAAGGTAGTTAGTTACAAATCTGTTCTATGCTTTATTGATTTTACATCAGCTTTTAAAAACTTTTTGTTTGTTTTTGGTTGGCTGAGTTTTTGTTTTTGTTTTTTTAACTCTTTTGAGAAAAAGAGTTACTTATGGGCAAGCATCCTTTCTCACCTCCATGTAGTAGTAAAATTGACTTTTCTATTGTGGAAGTTATACCTATGCCAGCAGTATATCAAGTATTTCTTGCAGGTACATCAGGTATTTTAGACATAACAATCTTTCTGTTAGCAACCTTTTCATAATTCTACTTTTCAGAGACAGTGAAATGAACATAATCTTGTATTTTTTAAAGTATTGTGGAAGTAATATACAAAAACAGTATGAAAGATTGTGCCTCCATCATTATTAATGCTTAAAACTTTTATCCAGAGTAAATTCCATGGCTTTTAAATGCCAAGCTGGTGATACCGAAGCTTTATTACTAATTTGATATCATATATTTTAAGCCTTAATTTGTTTCAGAGTCTAGGTAATTTTCACTTTGGACTTGGTGTGAGTAATGTTTATTGATATTGCAGAGCACATTTTTGTCTTTTGGTTCACACATGTACACTATGTAAAGTTAGCTACACAACTAAGATTGTTACTGCTGCCCACATGACAGATGTGTGTGCAACTTCCTTGTATATGGAGAAGCAGTTTTTCAACCCAACTGTCATTAGCATTGTATGAAGAGTTTCTGTTCTACATCTTTATCAACAGTTAAGAAAGCAAATCACACTTAGTTTATGGTATATCTGCTGCTGAAGACCTCTTTATGGTGTTAAAGAGCAAAGGTGTTACTTTGAGGTCTAAACTGCACGTGACTCAAACCAGGATATTTGCAATGTCAAATGTATTTGGAAGTTGCCCAGTGAAGAAGGAAGACCAGAGAAAAATTGATGCATTTGAATTACTGTGTTGTCAACAAATCTTAAAAGTATCATAGACTATCAGAAGAACAAACACTTCTGTCTTAGAAGTATAGCCAATATTCTCCTTGGAAACAAGAATGGCAAGATTTAGTCTTAAATTCTTTGTGTATGTTATCAGGAGAAACCAGTCCCAGTATAGGACCTCGTATTTTGTAATGTAGAAGTTCATTGAAATAGAAGAATATCCACAACAAGATTGACTTAGTGGTGACAGCAGTGGGTTCAAATATAGCAATTGGGAGAAGGGCATAGTACTGGGCAGTATTTTGTTATGTTGTACATAGGATCACCTTGAGTCACAGTCAACACAACAGCACCCAACAACATGTTTTTTACAGATATTTAGTGTTGCTTGGCTTTTCAGTTTATCTTTTTGGGTGGTGTCCTAACTCATTATGGTTTTCATTGTTAATTTGTTTGTAGTATAAGGACAGATTCAAGAATTTAAAAATATACTAAAACAATTTATAGTCCAGTCTATGAAATGCCTTGGAGAATGTTCTCTACATCTTTGAAAACAATGTGTATGCTGCTGTTATTAAGAATTGCATGTGCCTTTGATGCATACAACCGGGATACAACAGAATGAAACATTGTCTGGTACTGTGTCATAATCTGCAGTTGTTATGTTTAAGCACCTTATTGCCCACACTGTATCACCTTACCTCCTGAGAGATCTTCCTTTTTTTTCTTGCCTTTCTATCAGGCACTATGTTCTTCAAAGACTGGTCTGTGTTGATAACCAAAACTTCACCATCCTTGCATCTAAGACGTATGGTGACTGACTGAATTTCCAAAACAAATTAGTTTATTTTTGAGCAGTTTTTGTTATATTCAGTATTCTTTACTGATACCTTAATTCAAATGCATCAGTGTTTCTACAGTATTTTTTATTCATTGTTCAGCTTTTGTATGCATATGAGGCAAATGAAAATGTAGATTAAAACAAGCACACCTTAGTCTTCAAGGTTGACCTCTTTGCTTTTGATCACCTAAAAGAAATCTTTGGAACAAATTTATCTGATGTAATACATGATTTGATTTATTTTTTATTTTTGGTAATCATTTTATTGGGGGGCTTTACAAATCTTATAACAATCCATCATTCATTTATATCATGCATACTTGTGCATACCTTGCCATCAACATTTCCAAAACATTTTCTTTCTATTTGAGCTTTTGGTATTAGAACCTCCATTTTCCCCTCCCTTATTCATCTACGCTCCTATCATTCTTGAATTCTTGATCAATGGTATTTTATTGTTTTTATTTTGTGTCATATACTGTTATGTTGTCTCCATTCACCCACATTTGTTATTTGACCTGTGAGGGATTGTGCTATATATCCAACCTTGTGATGGGTTCAACCTTTATGATTTGGTTTCTTGACTGCTGCTTTCTTAGATCCAAGTAAAATGTACTTTTGACAACTTTAATATTTTTTTCATTTAGCATGATATTTGTTTATTAGTCTAGTGAAGATCTTTGTTTTCTTTATGTTGAAGTGTAATCTGTATTAAAGCCTCTGCTGTTCATTAATAAAGGCTTCAATTCCTTTTTTTAAAACAAATACTTTTTTAAGTATTTAAGTATTTTTAAGTATTTAAAAAATACTTTTTTTACTTACATCTCATCACAATCCATACATTCATCCAGTGTGTCAAGCACGTTTGCACATTTGCCGCCATCATAATTTTCAAAACATTCTCTTCCCACTTGCGCCCCTGATACCAGCTTTCCATTTCTTTCCATTTCTCCCTCCCCCACCCACCCTCCCTTACGAACCCTTGATAAATTATAGATTGTTATTTCTATATCTTGCATTGTCCTCTGTAGCCTCTCACTTTTCCATTATTCGTCCCCCTGGGAGGGGATTTTAGTTGATTCTTGTGATCAATTCCCCGTTTCTCCTCCCCCCACCCCCCACCTTCTGTAATCCTGCTTTTGTCTTTACTCTCATTGTTGGCCCTGAGGGGTTTATCTATCCTGGAATCCCCGTGTTATGGCCTCTTAGATAACAGTGCGCATGCTCTGGTCTAATCCGATTTGTATGGTAGAATTGAGGTTTTGATAGTTGAGTGGAGGAAGCACCAAACAATTAGAGGAAAGTTGTGTGTTTCCCTGGTACTGTACTGTACCTTGACTAACTCATCTCTTCTATGTGACCCCTCTGTTAGGGGATGTCCAATTGTCTACAGATGAGCATTGGGTCTCTACTCCATGTGCCCCACCTTGGTTGACCTTGGGTATAGTTTTGTTCTGGGTCTTAGATGCCTGATCCCTGGTCCCATCAATACCTCATGATCTCACAGGCTGGTGTGCTTCTTTCATGTAGGCTTTGTTTCTTCTCAGCTCGATGGCCACTTGTTTATCTTCAAGCCTTTAAGACCCCAGATAATGTATTTTTTTCAATTTTAGTATATGTGCCGCCGAAGCAAGCACGGATACTGTATCTTTCAATAGGTGGACACCATCTGCTTTCTTCATCACATTTGCTTGTGTACCCATCTTGTCTTCAGCGTCTGTGTTGGGAGGGTAAGCATCACAGAATGCCCGATTGTTAGAACCAGTGTTGTTGTGTTAAGGAAGTATTGAGTCAAGGTCCAATGTCTATCTTCAACCTTAATTCTTAGCATAGTTCTGTTCCCCTCTCATACACACACACACACACACACACACCCAAACACACACACACACATACATATATACATACCTGCCTGTATTTAGGCCTCTACAAATGTCTTTTGCCTCCTGGTTTTTTCCTTTATTTCCTTTTACTTTCCCATCATGTTCAGCCGTCATTCCTTTGATTTTAGTTCACTTGTTCTTTTGTCCCTGGGTTGTTCCCCACCCCCCCTTCCTTTCTTCCACTTCCCCAACTCCCGTATACTTGAGGAAACATTAATCCCATTCTTTTCATCTCTGAATTATTTATCCTCCTTATCTTATATAGATAGACATGCAGAACCATTAGTAAGTGCAAAAACCAAGCAAAATAAAACAACAAAAGAAATCAAAATCAACAAAACCAGATAATAATAACAAAAAGAAAGCCACTGACAGAAATGGAAAAGCCTATAAATAGTTCAAGGTCTGTTTGTTGGTCTTTTTGAGTGTTTTCCAGTTGAGTCTGATGGTGTGCTACACCCCAAAAGACAGATTTCCAAAATCTGTTTTTGGTATTCCCAGAGGATTTCATCACTCTGCTCCCCCTGCTGCATGACCTCACTGCCTCACCCCAGGAGATAGGGCAGACCATTACTATTCCTGCACTGTGCCCCCATGGTTCAATGAGGGACTCTGTGTCCCAAGGTGAGACCAGCCTTAAGTCCTCCCTGTGCCTTGTCTGCTCCAAGATGGTACATGGTCTTCAGGTCTTGGTGGGCAGAATATCCTCTCCTTCCTCTCCATCCCTTTTGGTTTCTCCCGTGTACTCTAATCTGACAAACTCCTCTCCCCAAGGTGTAGCCCCAGTGCTGTCCTCGGAAGTGCATTCTTCTGACAGGAGTGGGGGGCCCACATAGTTGGGATTGGGGCTGGCCCTGCAGACCTCTCTCTTGGTTCCCTGGTACATGCCAGTATGTTATAGTCACATCTTGTTGCATCGGGTTGATGCCAGGTCTCACTCTCCTTCTCCTGTGGAATTATAAATAGTACCCTGCCATTGGATGGGTTAGTGCCCTACTCACCTCCTACCCATGTCTTTTTTTTCCCCTCTTCCTTGGCTACTGTATGTATCCTTGGATTGGGTTTGGCCCCTGCCATAGTTGCTGGACCTCACCCCAGGGATGTATGTATAGAGTACCTTTTCTCCTATGCCCCACTTTTTTTTTTTAAGCTCAGTGGACTCATAATGTACTTGTCCTTTGTGCTTCATGTAGTTCAGTTAGCATGATTTCTACCAGTTCTTCCCGTGCAGCAATGTGCTTCATAAATTCATTGCTGGTTTTTAGGGATGCATAGTACTCCATTGTATTTATATACCACTGTTTTTTGATCCATTCGTCTATTGATGGAAATTTGTATTGTTTCCAACTCCTTGAAATTGTCAACTGTGTTGCAATGGACATTGGCCGTGGTTTGTTTCTTGCCTCTTCTGGGGATATGCCTAGTAGGGGGATTGCTGGGTCGTATGGTAGCTCACTTTCATCTGTTTTAGATATTGCCAAATCAATTTCCATAATGGCTATACATATCTACGGGTCCACCAGAGTACTTCCCATCTCACCACAACCCCTCCAACACTTGTTTCTTTCTGATTTTTTGAATTGGGTTTTCTGTGAGGGTGTTAGGAAGTATCTCATAGTTGTTTTAATGAACATTTCTCTTATGACTAATGATCGGGAACATTTTCTCATGTTTATTGGCCATTCGGTTTTGTGCCCCTGTGAAACTTATCGTCAGATCCTTTGCCTACCTCTTTAGTGGAAAGTTACTTTTTTCGTGTCATAAGTTTACAAAGTATTGTAGATTTGGGTAATAAGGCCTTTGTCTGATGTGCCATTGCTAAAGATATTTTCCCAGTCTATGCACCCTCTTATGACACTCTTGTAACTTTTATAAGAGAGATATACTCTTATAACTATCATGTTTTATCTTCTGTATATCCCACATATCAATTTGTGACCCTCTGTATTTTTATCCTCCCCTATTTCCGATAATCTATGTATTCCCTATTATTGCCAAAGTTCTCAGCCTGGTCCCAATTCCCTCATTAATGGCCCTAATAGTTTGAGGTTTTACCTGAAGCTCTGAATGTTAATGTTTTTATTTCTGGGTTTTCAGCTCTTTCTCTTGATCTGAATATCTGTTTATATACCAGTACCACACTGTTTTGACCACTGTGGGCATATCACATGTGCTAATAGAGCAAGGTCTCCCACTTTTTCCTTCTTGAAGAATTCTTTGCTAATTCTGGACTTCTTCCCTCTCCATATGACATCGGTAATTATTTTTTCCAATTCTTTGAAGAAGAATGATGGTATTCATATTGGGAGAGCATTAAACATATATTGCCTTTGGCAGAACTGACATCTTTACTATATTGAGTCTTCCAATCCATGAACACTGGATGTTCTTCCATTTCTTGAGATCACTCTTGGTTTCTTGGAATAGTGTTCTATAGTTTTCCTTGTATAAATCCGTTGTATTGTTCTTTTGGCAGTGCATGGTACTTTCAATATTCTCCAGGAAGATAGTTCAAATACATCTATTTTTTCTTCTTAGTGGCAGATAGTCAAAGTTGAATTTTCACTCTTGTGGATTTATTTGAATTTTCTTTAACTTTTAACATGAACTTACAAATCAGTGGCTGATGACCTGTTCCACAATTGACTCCTGGCCTGATGATTTTGGGCTTCTCCATTTTGTCTTCTCACAGCTGTAATCATCTTGATTTTTGTGTATTCCATCTGGAGAATTCCATCTTTTTTCTCTTTTCTTGTTCAATGATTTTATTGGGGGCTCTTACAGCACCTATAACATTCCATACATCATTTGTATCAAACATATTTGTACACATGTTGCCATCTTCATTTCCAAATATTTTCTACTTGAACCCTTGGTATAAGCTCCTCTTTCCCCCTTTTAAAAAAAAATCATATTATTTGGGGCTCATATAACTCCCATCACAGTCAATGCATACATCAACTGTATGCAGAACACATTTGCACACTTGTTGCTATCATCGCTCTTGAAACATCTCTCCACTTGGGCCCCTAGTACCACCTCCCCATGTCTCCCCACCCTCTCCACTCCTCCTCCCCCATGAACCCCCAGTAATCTACAAATTGTTAATACTTTTTCATATTATACATTGTCCAATGCGTTCCCCCCACTCACTTCCGCATTGTCTGTACCCAGAGAGGAGGTTACATGTAGATCCCTGCAATTGGTTCCCCCTAGCCAGTCCACCCTCTCTTTACCCTCCCAGCATCACCACACCCACCACTGGTCCTCAAGGGATCATCTATCCTGAATTCCCCATGTTTCCAGCTCCAGTATACATCCCCCGATATAGCTGAATTTGTCAGATAGAATTAGGATCATGATGGTGGGAGGGAGCATTTGATAACTAGAAGAAAGTTGCATATTTCATTGTTACTGCACTGTACCTTGACTGACTCATCTCCTCCCTGCAACCCCTCTGTAAGGAGATTTCACTTCACCTATTCATGGGATTTGGGTTCCCAATGTGTACCCCCCTCATTTATAATGATAAAATTTTTCATTATATGATGCCTGATACCAGACCCATTCGGCTCCTTGTGGTCACACAGGCTGGTGTGCACTGCCCACCTGCTGTCCTAATACTAACCTTATAAGTATATGCACATTGATCTGTTTGCTCAGCTGAAGTCATATATAAATATATCACATATGTACATGCCTGTATTTAGAGTTCTATAAATGCACTGTACCCCTAGTATTTTATTCTATTTCCCTTTACTCTCCTCTTCTCCTACTATCATGTTCAGCCTCCATTTGGATTTCAGTATTTTCTTTCTGTTACATTACTCTTGATCAATTTCTATCAGACCTCTCACACCCCCACTTTGTCACTGATTTTGAATCACTTGTTCCCTTATCCCTGGGCCAGTCAACACCACCTCTTTCCCCCCCTCCTCCCCATCTCCCATGTCCCCCCAGAACCATCAGTCTGGTCATTTTCGCCTCCGCACTGTTCATCCAGCTTATCTTATCTAGATAGAACAGTAGAGATAACACTAAAAGGCATCCTAAGATGAAGCAACTAAATAAAACAATGATAACAAGAAAACCCCAATGTCCTATATATATATATGTATATATGTTAAAAATAATAACAATGTAAAAACCTGTAAATAGTTCAAGGTCTGTTCGTTGACCTCCAAGAGTGTATCCTGGTTGAGTCGGATGGGGTGCCACACTTTGGCCCCAAAGTATATCCTTGGCACTCCATCAGGAACTCCATGCCCTGTTGCATACCCTTGATGTTTTCCCTTGGTGTGGTTGAGTCAGAAAGGATATAATCCAGACCCTGTTTCTTCATTGTAGCTGCCGAAGGGCCTTGAATCAACGAGGAAAGCCGTATTTTATAGTGGGGCCGGCCATATGATCCTCTCTGTGCATCGGCTGTTCTGCGTAGGAATATCGTCCTGAAAGCTTGATGGGCTAGGATGCACTCCATTCTCTCTGCCTCCCCCTTCATTTGTTCGCATGTGCTCTAGTCAGGCATATCTCACTCCCCAAGCTGCAGCTTCAGTGCTGATCTCCAAAGCAAACTCCCTTGCGGGGAAAGGTGACTGCCCCCATAGTTGGAGTTGGGGTTGGGGTTGGGTGCTCAGACCCCACCACTGATTCCCAGCTCCCTGCCATCATGCTACATTCATATCCTGGAACTCTGGGTTTAAGTTTGGTCCCTCTTTCCCTGTGGAGATATAAAAAATACGCTCCTCTTGGGTGGGTTAGTACCCCATTCACTCTCTACACATCATCTGACCCCTGTCCTCCCACCCCAGTTTGCCACCATATGTAGCTCTGGATTTGGTCTGGCCACCTGCCATAGTACCTGGGCCTCCCCCAAGGAATTTCTGTATACAGTAGCTTTTCCTGGTGTCCCTTTTGCATTTTTTTTTTTTTATTATGCTTAACTCAGTGGACTCATGTTATACCTGTCCTTTTGTGCTTGGTTAACTTCACTTGGCATAGTTTCCTCCAGTTTGTCCCATGCAGTGATATTCTGAATGCGTTCATCACTGCTTTTCAGCGATGCATAGTGCTCCATTGTGTGTATGTACCATAGCTTTTTAATCCACTCGTTGAAGTAAAGAAGAAAAAGAAAGGTGATTACAAAGATGAACAAAAATAAAAAACAAACTAACACATAAATTGCAAAGACAAGGTAAAAGTCAACGAGTCAGAAACAGAATCAAGACAAAAACAGAATCAGAAGAAAACAATAAAAAAGAAAAACTGAATCTGCTGAGTCTGGTGGGAAAAAGAGAAGAGCTAGAAGAAGAGGAAAAGAGACAAAGCTAAAGAAGAAGACAAGGCAAGAAAGAAAGAAGGAAAAAATAAAGAGAGCTGAGTCCTGTGCTGTCTCATGACGTGTGCTGCCTGTCACAGGGGGCTAATTGGAGCTCCCCCCACTGTGTGGCAGAGTTGCCCTATGCAGAGTAGGGCACTGGAAACCAGCAATGGCTTGTCGAAGGAAAGTGAGCGGAGAGAAACAGAAAAGAAGGCAAAAAGGAGAGAAGAAGGAAAGAAAAGGAGAAAGGAGGGAAAAACTCGATGGTGCTTGCTAAGATGGACTGATGAGCAAGAGAAGATAGAAGAAAAAAATAAAGAATAAAGAGGTAGCCGATCCCTGATCAAATGAACATAGGGCTGGAGGGGTTCAAGCCCAGCCATAAGGTGCCTGGTGGGTGGTCCTTTTAGTTCAGTGTCCCACTGGTGCTGGGTGGGATTGCCCTCGTTGGCAAGATCACTGTAGAGGACGCAATGAGGTTTCCTCAGCAGTGTGGAGCACGGTGGAGGGCTGTCACAGCTGCCCTGTGTGGTGTGCAGCGTTCCCTCAGAGGGCAAGCCACAGGTCTCCCTGCTGTGTGGGTGGATTTGTCCTAGGTGGAGCATAGTAGCCCAAAAATCAGTGGTGGTGTATGAAAGGAAAGAAGGGGGTAGAGTGGAGGAAGAGGCAAAAGAGAGAAAAACAAGAAAAACAAAAATATAAAGCAAAATGGGACTCTTTGGGATTGATTGCAGTGGGAAAGGTGGGAGAGAGAAGAAAGAGTAGAAAAAGAATAGTAAATTAGGAGATATCTGAGGTTTGCTCGCCTCAGTGGGGCTAGAGGTGTTTCACTCCTGCCTCAAGATAGCAGGGTGGTGTGCCCACTTGGTGTAGGGGCCCCCAAATGCTGGGCGGAATTACTCTTGCTGGCAAGATCACAGTAGAGGCCAGGCCGCATTTCCCTCAGCAGTGCTGAGCCCTGAGGTAACTGATAGAGCTACCGTGTGCTGTGGGTAGCACTGCAGCAGGGTGAGGGGAGGTCCCGCAGACCTGTGGAAGGTCCCAGGACAGGTAGGGTCCACTAGTCACACTAGTGGAGGGACAGGACCTCCCTGGTTGGTCTTGCTGCATAGTCCTAACCTGTGCCAAGATTGCAGATACCCTACCTAATAGCACAGGGGGAGTTTTGTTTGTTTTTTTCCCCTGGACAGCTGAAATTGAATTAAGTTAATCTAAAACTGAGACTTCCTCCAGGAGGTCTTTGTTATATTGAAAGTTTCTGGGCTTTGTAGTTAACTTCTGGCATTCCTTAGCTTGAACTCCCTTATTATGCTAATATATGTAAAAGCACTCGGTCTCCCAATTGTCTTAGAGTTTAACAGTGAGTCTGGGATTTGCAGTTTTTACAGAGAAAATATTTTTTCTCCCTTTTTTATATTGTGCTAATGGGGTGCCCTGATTTTGGAGGAGATCTAGTTTCTCAGAGAGGTTGTTTCCTTCTCGACCTACTGGCCCTGAATTCGCCCCCTGGCCTACGATTACCCCCTTATTTTCTTCCAAGCCACGATCTGACTTTAGTAAATTTCCTTACGTCTTTTCAATTTCAACAAATTTATGACTACCTACTGACCCCGACACCCAGGCTATGGAGCTCAAAGCCACTAACAGCACTGGGAACTCTGGTGTAGGATACTGTGACTAGCTTTCAGAGATTGTCCTCCTGTCCGAGACTATGTCCCCTTTTGGGCATCAGCCTGCAGAAATCATTATTGCTGCCTAAGTAGGGCACTGGTGACTGCTCAACTGGAGCCCAAAAACCCACCACCCTGAATCTAGAGCGATTTAGTGCATTATCGGTTCTTTTTGTGAGGGAAAATTTTAAATAGTGGGGTTCAAGATAGGCCCTAGTACCCTGATTCTAATTTCAGGATGCCTCCTCCCAGTCTTGTTCAGCTGACTCCCAATTTTTCTGGTCTGGCCACAGGAACTCTGGGTGGGTATATCTAACTGGAGGTCATCTTCTTCCATCTCCCTCAAGCCCTTTTTACTTTTACCAAGTAAGGCTTTATCACCTGCACATCTTGTGTTATTAACTAGCTTTCCTCCAAACCTGATAGCATGGTCTTCATATGAGAAGGACATGGAATTGAAGGACAATGGGATTTTCCAATGAAAAATGAAGTCAACTAGGAGAGTCCATCTTTTTTGGGTTATTTGATTAGTGTACAGGGGAAGTAAATATGGTGTGGGGATACAACTCTGACAACTACTTTCCTGATTTTAATTCAGTTAATATATCCCATTGGTCTGCAGATTAAGGTTCTGCAAATTAAAGGTTCTGGAATTCTTATTCACCACCTTGTTAAACCATAATGTGTTAGGATTCACATTGTTGAGTGCCTTTTGTTAATAAATACATGTAAGCATCTTTCTGATATTCAGTGCTTTCAGCTAAGATTAATCTCAGCAATTGTATCCCTGTTCCATATCCTCTTTTGAATCTGGTTAGAGGTCTGGTAGCCCCTTTGTCAATGTACTTACTGCAACTGTCTTGGGATGTACTTTATTTTTTGCTAGAAATTGCACCATTCAAGGGTGGTGGAATATAGGATAGTAGTTTACTCTAATAGTTGATGAAAAAAAATTATTTGTGACTGTTTTTTCAAATGTTGTGTGAAGTTAAAAAGCATATAAAACACCTAATAACCAAAAAGAACTGATTACTAAAATTAAAAATAATAATTAAAAAACCAAACAGAACTTGCAAGAGTAAGTCAAAACATTTTGCTACTTGGGTTTAGTTCATACATGTATGGTTTGTTTCAAGCAAAATGTGATTAAAACATGTCTTTGTGATCAATGGATAACTTCAAACAACTTCTATTGGTAATATATTTATTAGGGAGCTTTAAAACAAGGATGCTTTTTGTGCCTTGAAAAAAGTCAATTTATTTATTTTTTGTTTGGTTTTGGTTTTTTTGTGGGCATCACTGCCTCTGGTAGTCGTGAGCGCTACCCAGTGCTGCTCCTGAGAGGCTCTGCTGGACTTGAACCACCAAGCCCACGGACTCAGCCACTTACACCACCGGGACTCAGCCCGGAAAAAGTCAATTTAGAGTCCAAAGATAGTATCACATTTTAAGCAAAACTGAGATGGGCATCTTCCTTGATCATTGAAGCTTTGCAACAAGTTTAAGAAATGCTTGTGTCCCATGTAAAACAATTTTGAGAGAGGTGGAAATACCTCAAAGAGGAGCAAAGGGAAGACCCTCAACCCTCATCCATTTTCTGTTGTCCATTCCCCTAGATTCTTGTAGTGGGTTCCCCCTTTCTACCCCACCTGCCCTTTACCCTCCTGGTGTTGCCACCCTCACTGGTCCTGAAAGGAACATCCTATCCTGTGTCTCCTGTTTTTCTACTTCCTTTCTGTACCAGTGTACATCCTCTGATCTAATGGACTTTGTAAGGTGAAGGAAATATTTTTAATAAACTGTACTTCTGAGACTTGCTACTCAATATATTGTGCATAATTTTTTTCTTGATGAATTAAATGCTTACTGGAAGCATAAAAATAATTTCTATTTGAAGGAAGCTAGCAGTCGGTATAAGATGTGAAAAAATAATTTATAAATTATCAATTCATGGGAGTGGGTGGGGTGATGAGCTTTGATACCAAGGGCTCAAACAGAAAGAAAATGGGGTGGGGAGGGACAATAGGAAGAGAGGGGAAATAGGAGAAGCTAATATCAGGGGCTTCAGTGGACAGAAAATATTTTGAGAATGATGATGGCAATAAGTGTCCAGATGTGTATGTATGAACTGGGATGGGAGTCGTATGAACACCCAATAAAATGGGGAAAAAAAAAAAAAAGGACTGATACCAAGGGTTCAATAGAAGTAAAGGTCTAGGAAAAATTGAGAACAGCATATGTACACACATGCCTGATTCAGTTGATATATGGATAGTGATAGGAATTGTATGAATCCCCAATAAAATTATTATTTAAGTAAAGAAAAAAAGGAAATGATGGTGACAACATATATACAAATGTGCCTGACACAATGGAAAGATGTAGGGATTGTGATAAGAGGTGTTAAGAGCTCCCAATAAAATGACTTAAAAATATAAAATACAATATTAAAAAATAATTAAACTATCAAGTCAAATATGAATTATTTTATATGTATTGTCAGCTTTACACCCGACAACTCACATCAAAATATATTGATTTTATTGCTACAGTAATTTCTGTGCCTATGTTATTATTTCCATAGTTCTCTTTTACTTCAGTCATCTCATAATTATTACTTGATTATTTCAACTTTTAGTCTTAGATTTTCTTTCTAATCAACCTTTAAATTGTGACTAAGATAATATTTCTTTTTGTTTGTTTGTTTTTTTTGGGGGGCGGGGGGATCACTGCCCTCTGGTGGTCGTGAGAGCTACCCAGAGCTGCTCCTGAGAGCCACCGCTGGATTTGAACCGCCAAGTCTGCGCGCTGCAGTCCTGCACTCAACCACTTACGCCACTGGGGCTCAGGCAATAATATTTCTTTAGTACTAGTATTATCATTGAATTCCTAAAAAGTCCTCTCCATTACTTACAAGAGAAAATCAGAATCCATATTTGGCATAATCTCCCCTTCCTACTTTAAGTATTCTTACAGATTGCTGCATTTCCCCTGAACTCTGTCTTACACTTGTACCTCACTCTTCTATATAAGTCAGTCTTGTTTATAAAAGTCAGTGAGTTTAGAATAAAGCCCTTAAGAGCGTCTCTACACACAGTGTTTCAAGAGCCCAACTGCAAACTGAAAGGTCAATGGATTGTCAAACTTTCCAAGAACCCACCACTAATCCTCTGGAGAAAGAGATGGCAGGCTGTTTCTGTAAAGATTTAAAGCCTTCAAAATCCTTTGGGAGCAGTTCTCCTATCTTATATGGTTGCCATGCATCAAAATTAATTTAATAGCCATGGATTTGGATTTGTTTGTTTTCATAGTAATGACAATTTTGAATCATTGGGGGCCTTTTTGATTTTTTTTCTTAGCTCCTGGTGTATTTCATAGTTTTGAGGATGTGGAATAATCAGTCAACTAAGGAATCATCTGAAATGTCTCCAGTATCTTTCTTGAAATCTCTAAGGATAGTTCAGTCTCTAAGGATAGATAAGTGTCCCACTTACCTCTATCGTGGTTCTTTGATTCTACTGTAATTTTCTTTATAATGTGGCACTTAGCTTAATGACTTGATTACCCACACCAAGTTACAGCATTAGTCAGTATTATACTGGGGTTTGCACATGTGCTTCAATCAGTTAGATGTATTTTGAACTAGTGTAGTTATTGTTCAGGAAAAAAATCTTTGTGGGTGTTGTGAATTAGTCTGTTTTGTTTTCAGTCAGTAACAGGCAGCCCTGGGAGAACAGTGGACTTCATATTGGCCTGCTAACTGCAAGGTCAGTAGTTGGATTCTGTCAGCCATTGCCTGAAAAGACTTGGCTTTCTGCTCCTGTAAAGATTTACATCTGGGGCTGAGCCCCAACAGCACAGTGGTTGTGTGCGGGACTGTGGCCCACTGACTGGGTTGGCGGATCAAATCCAGCAGCAGCTCTCCAGGAGCAGGACTGGGCCTCCTACTCCCACCAGAGGGCAGTGATGCCAAAAAAAAAAATTTACATCCTCAGAAAATCAAAGAGCTACATCCACCCTGTCTTACAAGGTTGCTTTGAATAGAAAGCTATTTGATAATTCAGTGAATTTGGTTTGGATCTTCAGTACCTAGCTCCATGTCTAATGTATAATGTAGTAAAATATGGAAGGAAGCATGACAAATGATGAACAAGATGCTAAAATATGCTTAATCACAGTCTTTCCTTTGAGTTGATGTTTGGAAACATAAGATAGCTTTAAATTTTGAGGGGTAAATAAAACAATACAAGTATGTTAAAGAACTCCTTTAATTAAAAGCAGATTTTAGTTTATTTTTCACTCTTATGTATCATTGTCTCCATTATCTAAATCCAAATACATGTTTTCATTTGCAAGGAAACCTTGAGATTATTGTTTTCTATTTATACAGGGGCCTGAGTTAATGAATAAATATGTTGGTGAATCTGAAAGAGCTGTCAGAGAGGTAAGATTATATGTTAAGTAGAGCTCTACATAAGAGAACCGTGCTTCTCTTCTTCCACATGGTTTCCAAAATGCTAGCCTTTGAAATCTTTCTTTTAAAATTACCTTTTTGATACTTCCAAATCTAAATTCTAGTCTGTAATTTTTCTTCAGGCACAACATTATTTTATTATGTAAAAATTATCTTTCATTGTTTGGAATACATTGTGTTCTTTAATAATCCTAAAATTGTTATCTCATTTTCACCAAATAAGCATTCAAAGAAGCAATACTACCAGTTTATTTAAGAAATAAATACAGAACACACGCAATAGAAAATGCACAGTCTGAGATTTAAATCCTTCAAACTACATAACTATTTATTTTTTATTTATTTTTGGTTTTTTGGGGCATCACTGCCCTCAGGTGGTGGGAGTAGGAAGCCCAGCCTTTGCTCCGTGGAGCTGGAATTGAACCTCCATCCCAGTGGGCCGCAGTCCCGTGCACAACCACTACGCCATCGGGGCTCAGCTCTCATAACTCTTTAAATTGAATAATCATAATACAGTGAAACTTTTGACAGCAAATTGGCAGTACTGACAGGTTTTTCTAGGTCTCTTTAAGTTTTCCACCTTTGTAGTTCAAACACTTTTTCATCATTTCTTTTAGTGGAAAATATTTTATATTTTCCTTTTCTGGCTGGATTCAACCTTACAAATAGTATGTTATTCCGGGTATACTAGAGAAACAAATTCATAAACACTCATATGTGTACAAGAAAGTTTGTTTTTGTTTTTTGGGGGAGGGGGCATCACTGCCTCTAGTGGTTGTGGGAGCTACCCGGTGCTGCTCCTGAGAGCCGCCACTGGCTTTGAACTACCAAGCCCGTGGGCCGCAGTTCCGCACTCAACCACTTACGCCACTGGGGCTCAGCCCAAGAAAGTTTTATATACAAAGGAAACTGTACAATTTTTTTGTACATCACTGCCCTCTGGTGGAAGTAGGAGGCCCAGTCTTGCTCCAGGAGAGCTGCTGTTGGATTTGAACCACCAACCCAATGGGCTGCAGTCCTGCATACAATCACTATGCCACCGGGGCTCAGCCCAAGAAACTGTACTTTAAGAAAACATCCCAACCCAGTTCAGTCCAACTTCCTAAGTCCGATATTAGCCCATATGTCTGACAGCAATTTATAAAGCCCTCTCCAGACTCGAACTATATGCATTGACGCCAGTGAATTCAAAGTCAGTCGTGGTTGAAGCATCTCAGCGCCCTCAGGTGTCTCTGTGGCTTCTCTGGCTTCAGAGGTCTGGTTGTATCCATGTGGCTTGTCTGACTCTGGACACTAGGGTAGTTTCATGTGTCTTCTCCTCAGGCACGTCTCAGGGAGTAAGCCTTGTCGGTAGAGAGTCTCTAAGCGAGTGTTTCAGCAGAAAATCTCCAAGGAAGTGAACTGAGAGAGACAGTGTCTCCACCTCCAAGAAGGAAAACCATATTTCCCAGAATTCTCAGGAGAAGACCATGCTCACACAAGAGATCTCATTGGTTATCTCTAGATTGACAGGCTAGACTTTACCCCTACACTCTTAATCCTTAAATTGCCACCAGATTAGGTGACTGCCACCCATGGGTTTCAGCTTACAGGTTTCCTGGGGGAGAAAGGGACTTAACGTAAGGTAGAAGTCTTTATTATTATTATTATTATTAAATCATTTTACTGGGGCTCAACCAACTCTTATCACGATCAATACATACATCAATTGTATGCAGACCACATTTGCACATTTGTTGCCATCATCGTTCTTGAAACATCCTCCTCCTACCTAGGCCCCCAGGAGTAAGGTAGGAATTCTAAGAGAAAGTTTTTGCACTAAGTGTGATAGAATGGGGAATGCTGATGGTGGTGTGGTGACAAGCTGAGTTGCACTCCACATGGTCAGCGGTTCAAAGCTACCAGGAGCTCTTTGGGATGAAGACTGGACTTTCTACTCCCATAAATACAGTCTGAGAAACCCACCGGGGGTTGCTATGAGTCAGCATTGAGTCAGTGGCAGTGAGGCTGTTTTTTGTTTGTGTCGTAGGAAAGTTTTTGGCTATGCCATAAGACAGAGAACCTGTGAGACCCAGGAAAACAAGGCAGTCCTGTTGAATTCCCACTTTCATGGGCTGTATCAAGAGGCTTCAAAAAGTTCTTTCTGGCTGTGCTGCTTTTATCTAACACATTTCTGCTCATGTGACTTCTTGGATAGTTTCTATGGCTGATAAGTCGAGTTGACTTTTTTCCCCACCCTAATTAACACTTCCAATATTTGACACCTTTTCATGCTTTTTTGACCTGGATTTGCATCAAGTTGTCTGTGGAAGCTTGGACAAAATGGATTAGCTTTGCAGCTTTTGGGTATGAGTATCTTATATATTTTTTTGGGGGGGGCGGGGCATCACTGCTCTCTGGTGGTGGGAGTAGGAGGCCCAGCCCCACTGCTTGAATTGAACCTCTGTCCCAGTGGGCCGCCGTCCTCCGCACAACCACTACACCACCGGGGCTCAGCCCAAGCATCTTATATTTTAATCTGTGAATGATTTTATGCCTTTATAATCTTTTAAATTATTAAGGATAGTTAATGCTAATTGTTTTCTGAGACCTTATGTTTCAAGTATGTACTAAATGCTTTGCAATCTTAAAAAAGTTCAGTTCTTGTTCTTCTGCACTATAGACATATGTTCAATTTATGGATGTTAAAATTGAGGTTTAGAAAAGTAATGTAGCTTGCTCTAGATCACGTGGCTAGCAAGTAGTGGAGCTGACAGATTATATTTCTAAATTGATTGCTTAGCCAAATTGTTTCCTCCACATCTATATGATGGTCTCTGCTTATGAGCAAGCAATGTGGAACAACGTACCGTTAAATCCTTTATAAAGCCCTTCGTTGACATGTTTTTAAAGGTGTACAGAGTGTTTTGACAGGTACACAATAGAATTAATGATCTACTAATTCTACAATTACAGTTTTCTGATCTTTGGTTAATGTGCCACTCTTTTCTCTAGATTTTCCGCAAAGCGAAAGCAGTAGCTCCTTCAATTCTTTTCTTTGATGAACTTGATGCTTTAGCAGTTGAAAGGGGCAGGTAAGCATTATATGGAGAATGTGTCTTTCAGTGTGTGTGTGTGTGTGTATAATGTACTCAATATACAAATTTTGTCTATTGAAACATTTGGCCTAAAGATAACTTTCTTCAACTTCTATAAGTTTTTTCCGTCTTCTTCCCATTAAGTTTTTGTACTGTAAGATCTTTCCATGTCCATTTTGTTAGGGGAGTGGGGCGTGTTTCACCAGTATCACACTTCTAACATTAGTATTTTTTGTTATGGACTTCCTAGATCTTATCAAAATTAGGACGTTTATATATATTATTTTGTATTTAATAAGCTAAAAATAAAGCTGGATTAAGCACAATTATTTGACACAGTACGACCCACTTATAAGAGATGTAATATTAGTTTCTGGGATAAATTATATTTTATAATGTATAATTAAAATTAAATTAAAGTGAATAGTTTGGGGGTTCTTTTGTTTTGACTATAAGGGCCTTTAATAATATACTATGTGTTGAATGAAGTTAATTAGCATACTGTGGAGCATCATTTCTTGATGTATATATTTATTATTAAATGCTTGCTGAAGAAGACATCTTGTGACAAGAAACATTGCTATTATCATTCTTGCTCCATAGAGCTGCCCCATCAGATGAGTTCAGTCATTAAGAAAAGGAGCCCTGGTCAAGTAGAGTGTTGAAATGCTGACTGCAAGGTTGACAGTCAAATCCCACTCTGTTAGTCTGGATAGACTTGAGAAACAAATCCACAGAAACTCATGTGTGAATAAGAGAGTTTTATATAAAGAGTAAGTGTACATTAAGAAAGCCAGTAAAAGCCCATAAGTCCCACATTGGCCCATATGTCTGACACCGATCTCCAAAGTCCTCCTCAAACTCCCCAAACACTCAGTGATGCTGAATGCAGGAGGAAAGCAGAATCAGCACTGGCAAGCGTCTCCATACACCTTCTCCAGTATCTAAGGTTGCATCAAGGCAGACTTCTCCTCAGGGATATGCAGGAAGTGCATCTTGCCAGCTGAGGCAGAGAATTAGCTAAGGCAGCCACACACTTGTCCAACCCGACCATCAGAGAGTAAAAGACGGAAAGGCAAGCCTCTCTGAACCATTTCTCTCTCTATCCTTCAATTAAACTGCTCTTCAATTACTCCCCCTGTGTTCATAGGCCAGGTTGGCACAATGAACCTCACTATCACACCCACCATTTTCTTCTATGGGAAAAAGAGGAAGTTTCCTGCTCCTAGAAAGAGTTAGACCTTTGGAAACTCGCTGAGGGGGGTCTTTTTTTTGTGCTAAAGGGTTGCTATGAATCAGAGTTGATTCCATGGCTGTGAGTTCGTTTTGTGGGATTTTTAGGAAAGAAGTTCTGGTATTTAAGCATTGGGAAACTTAACAAAAACATCAGTAATTCAGACGCAAAGCTACTCTGTGGAAGACTGATATGGGTATCTGCTTCCATAAAGATTCCTGTAAAAAAAAAAAATTACAGGGATGAGCCCTGGTGGCGTAGTGGTTGAGCGCGGGACTGCGGCCCACTGGGACGGAGGTTCAATTCCAGCAGTGGGGCTGGGCCTCCTACTCCCACCACCAGAGAGCAGTGATGCCCCCCCCCCCAAAAAAAAATTACAGTTGTAAACTCTGAGATAATTCTGCACTTTCCTGAGGGGCACTTGGAGTCAGAACTTACCCATCAACACAGGAGACCCTTAGGAAGCAGTCTGTCTTGCTCTCTACTACTGCATGACCCGTTCTCATTACTTCTGGAGCAAGGTAGCCAACAGGGTTGTGGATGCTTAAATGTGTTTCAACTGTAAGAACAGAGAAGCATCAAAAAGAAGTTTGATGAAGTCATGTTACTGATGTTTTTTGTGACACCCAGAAACATCAGAGCACGTTGCGAAATATGAACCAAAATTTGTAACAGAGTTCTCATAAAATATATCTGGGAAGGCTGAGCCCCGGTGGTGTAGTGGTTGTGCGCGGGACTGCGGCCCACTGGGATGGAAGTTCAATTCCGGCTCCCAGGAGCAAAGGCTGGGCCTCCTACTCCCACCACCTGAGGGCAGTGATGCCTAAAAAAAAAAAAAGAAAGAAAAAATATATATCTGGGAAAGAAAAAGTGTATAGTAAGCCAGAGTAGGCATTTTGCAGAAAAATATTTATAAGCAGTTAATATTGTATTTGAGATGCTAATGGTTTCTAGCTTCTACATGTCTTCATCTTACTGCATTTCTTTTAGAATGCCTGTGTATTTTATAAGCCTTGATCCCTTATTGGTTTGTCCTGTTCATTAGCTTGAATTTTATTCATGCTATTTTCTTTGTTAAGAAAAATTTGTTTTTGATTGATCATATTGACTGATATTTTAGCAAATAAAGATTAGACTGATGAGTTAACACAATGCTGATAAGCCTATCTAAGATATTTTGAACTACCAACTCTTTTTTTTTGGGGGGGGGGGCATCACTGCTCTCCGGTGGTAGGAGTAGGAGGCCTAGCTCCACTGCTGGAATTGAACCTCCGTCCCAGTGAGCCGCAGTCCCGTGCACAACCACTATGCCACCGAGGCTCAGCCCCTATGTAAGACATTTTGGTTTGTTTTTAAAACTCTCTCCAGGCTATACAATGGACCAATATTACCTAGAAGTTAGTGTTTTATCTTAGTGTTTTCCAAAGTGAGCAACACCACCCCCAGGGAATGGGGAGTGGAGTACACAGTGGAATGATCCAGAGGGCTGTGAAAGCAAAGTATTGATACTGCTCTATCTTGCATCCTGGCGTATAGTAAAAAAGTTTTTTGATGGTAGGGGAGCACTGAGTTTGGGGGGTTTTCCCTCTGAAAAGTGGGTAGAGGCCAAATAAAATTAGGAGCCTATGCTTTATCTAATCAGATTCCTGTTACCTAAAAAAAAAAAAAACCTCCTCATGTATGTTTACTCTTTGACTATTTGAACACATTTTCTAGAAATTGAAGAAGAAAAACAACCATTGATAGGTAGTAAAAAGCTCCAAAGTTAGTCATTTTATGCATTATTAAAAATAATTATGGAAGGGCTGAGCCCCGGTGGCGTAGTGGTTGTGCGCGGGACTGCGGCCCACTGGGATGGAGGTTCGATTCCAGCTCCATGGAGCAAAGGCTGGGCCTCCTACTCCCACCACGTGAGGGCAGTGATGCCCCAAAAAAACAAAACAAAAATAATTATGGAATAGGGAAACAGAAAAATGAAAATTGCATAAAGTAGATGGTATTTCTGTGTAATTTAGTTCATAAGTACTCATTACTTTCCAATGTTTTCTATGAGAACATTAAGATCAAACCCATATGGCCATTCCAGAAAGAACAAAAAAAAGACTGTTTCCTCTTATCAAGATCTTCCTTAGAAAATTTTAAGATGTTTAAAAAAATTGAGCAAAATATTAGGGTATTTGCTAGTCCTTACTGTCATATGCTTGTTGTAAATTGTATTTATTATTAAAAGTTAAAAAAGAAGACATGTAATTAGCCATGAAACCAGGGATTACAATCAGTACATGGTAAACAGAGCATGGAATGCTATTAGAAGTCTTTTGTTTTTGGTGGTTCCAAGGGGGACATGGGAGAGGAGGCAATGAGTAGAGGAAGTGGGGAGCCAGCAAACTCAGGTAAGGGAACAACAAGAGATGTGAAATTGATGGCAAGGAGGGTATATAATGGCTGGTGGGGTTTGATCAAGTGCATTGCATCTGAAAGGAATTACTGAGAGCCAAATTTAAGGTCAGCATGATAGTGTGATAGGAAGAAGGTAAAAGGAAATAGAGGTCGCAGGGAGGTTATGAGCCAGCCCGGGTGAAGTATAGCACTGATGAAACATACAACTTTCCTCTAGTTCTGTAATATTTCCTCCCCCCACTATCATGATACCAATTCTACTTTACAAATCCGGCTAGAAAAGCGGGTGAAGGGAGACATCGATTAGTGTAAGATATGAAAAAATTATCAAGGGTTTGTGAGGGAGGGAGGGTAGAAGAGGGAAGGGAAAAATATGAGGATCTGATATGAAGGGCACAAGTAGAAAGAAAATGCTTTAAAAATGATGATGGCAACAAATGTACCAATGTGCTTGATACAATAGATGGATGATGGATTGCGATAAGAGTTGTATGATTCCACAATAAAATGATTTTAAAAAAATAGAGGAAAGAAATAGGAGGCAAAAGCCATTTATAGAGGTATAGCTATGGACATGTATAGTTGTAAATATACTAATTTATAATGAAAGGAATAGAGACCAATCTACATATATTTATATGTTAAATATTAAGATAGCATATGGACTTTGGACCTGGTCTCAAGACCTCCCTTAACAGAAGAACACTTGTTCCAATAACCTGGGACTCTCTGATAGCTTCCTAACATAATCACCAAAGACAGAACGGGTACATTAGCTAATGTGAAGTAGATGGTGCCAAGCTATCAAAAGATAAAGTGTCTGGGGTCTTAAAGGCTTGACAAGCAGCCATCCAGCAGGGAAGCAGATAAGCCCACATGGAAGAAGCACATCAGCCTGTGTGATCATTAGGTAACAATGGGATCTGGTATCAAAAGATCCAAAACAAACAGCTACTGTATATTTATGTGAATGAGGGCATTTGGAGTGGATACCCACAGCCCATCTGTAGACAATTGGATATCCCCTCACAGAAGTGCTATAAGGAAGGGATGCTATGCCACACACTCCTCTACTTCCTGAATGCTTCCTCCCTGAGTCCCGTCACCTCTCTCTCCCCTCCTCGCCGCCCCCCCACCCCCCCAGTACCATGACCCAGTTATACCTTAAAAATCTGGCTGGACTGGAGAATATGAATTGTTACAGATAAGAGCTCTGGAAATATGTAATACAACCCATCAGGAACAGTTTGAGGAATAGTGATATCCTGAGGGTAAGGGGATGGTTGGGGAGGGGGAAGGAGGAGAAAGGAGGACCCATCATCAGGTTGGTCACCAAGGGGACAAATAACAGAAATGTGGGTGAAGGAAGACAACAGAAAATGGACCATGTAAGAGAAGAAATAATACGAAAATTTAATTTTTCAAGGAGTCATGAGGGAGGGGAGGAAAAAAAGAGGCGCTTATACCAAGAGTTAAAGAAGAGGATGTTTTGGAAATTTATGATGGCAACCAACATACACAAATACGTACAAAGAAACATGATAAAATTGATGTATGGAATGTTATAAGAGCTGTAAAGATTCCCAAATTGACTTAAAAAAAAAGAAGTCTTTTGTTTATAAGTTATCAACCTTCAAAAGTAGAACTACTTTCTCTTCCATTGTTTCTTCTGCATAAGGTTGTATCTTGTTTTTGTTTTTTTAATTTTTTTTTAATGCTACTCAATTTGTGAATAGGAAGAGTGTAGTGCTCTACTTTAGGATGGAGCCCTGCTGGTGTAGTGTTAAGCCCTCAGCTACTGATAGATCAGCAGTTCAAATGGATAAGTTGCTTGGGAGCAAAACGGGAGACTGTTTCCATAAACGATTTATACCCATGGAAACACTCAGAGGCAATTTATTCTGTCCTGTAGGATCTCTGAGAGTTGGAATCAACTCTACAGCAATAGCTTTATTATGTTTGAGAAAACAAAATGCTGTTAAGGATCTATGGAAAATAAATTTGTAGTGACAAAGTGAGATGGAAGCAAATTTGAATTATACTGATCTAAAATAATATTGAAAAGAGCTTTGGTGGAATAGGTAGGCATTCGACTACTGTCTGAAAGCTCAACTGTTTTCAAGAGAAAGACATAGTGATCTGCTCCCACAAAGATAACAGTTTAGAAAAGCAGTTCTGTTCCATCACTTGGAGTTGAAATAGGTCAAGATTGACTCGATGGAACCTCATAACTACAATTATATTAGGTAACATTTGTGTAGTGCTTATTATGTGTAAGAAATGGTTTTCTGTTCTCTACAGGCTAAGAATAAAACTCTTCAATTAAGTAGGAAATTATACAACTGAAAGGAAATTATACAACTGAAGTAGGAAATTATACAATTATACATTGTCTCAATTCCAGACTGTCTTAAATTTTTATATTCTTTTAAGATTGTAATTTGTCCAGGGGAGCAAACTGAGCAGCAGATCCTCAGTGACTGGTGACTGTAGTAGCTCCCTATCTCCAAAGGTGAAGAGGTGGATCCCCCAAGTCCCTATGTTCTCTTAGGCATGGTTTTCTTGAACTAAGGAAGTCGGCACTGGCTAACAAGGGGATTCATTTAGTCCACACCATCCCAAGCTGTCATAAAATCCGGAATTTGAACTAACCGATTTGAACTAATATCAAGATTCAAGCAGCACTAGAACAGTTTTGGAACTAGGCATACTTATGGAACCTAAGTGGCTAGCTGGAGAGGCCATTTGGTTTATTTAATTAACTTC
Organism: Nesogale talazaci; assembly: GCA_004026705.1. Classification (NCBI taxonomy): domain Eukaryota; kingdom Metazoa; phylum Chordata; class Mammalia; order Afrosoricida; family Tenrecidae; genus Nesogale; species Nesogale talazaci. Next base: position 45,145 of record PVJH01016967.1, read on the forward strand.
CAAATAATATACTTTCTCTGATTTGGACCCCTATTCACCATATTATTTATTTATTTATTGTGGGTTTTCTTTATGTGTGTGTGTGTGTGTGTGTGTGTGGGCATCACTGCCTCCTGATGGGCCCAGTCTTGCTCCTGGAGAGCTGCCGCTGAACTTGAACCGCCAACCCTGTGAGCCGCAGTCCATCAAACAAACACTACGCCACTGGTGCTCAGCCCCTACTCACCATATTATGAATGTGATTAATGATACAAAGAACTTTGATAAGACCTGGCATAAAATCCCCAAAGAAGTAAATCCTTTTCTCATTTCCTATTTATAGGTGAGACAACTTGAGCATAGGGCTACATACCTGTCTTAAAGTCATAAGTTGGTGATGGTAGACCTAGAATTTGCCGTCAGGTATTAAGATTGCAGAGGCAGGTCTAGAAGCCACTTTTTATTTATCTATTTTATCTATGCAATGATATCATACAAATCAGGAAATCAGGTTTCCAGATGTAGGTGGTTAATTAGCAAACTTCACGAACTTGTATTTATTATGCATTTTCTCTATGACTTATATTAGTAATGGCCGATTAGACTTTTGTAAGGCTTCTTTAAAAGCCCTTTTAGCCCTCCCCTTCTTTCCTTCCGTCATTCCCTCTTTTCCTTCTTCTCACTGCTGTTGAGTCAATTCCATCTCTTTTTCAGTGTGCTTTGTGTTCATGATTAAAACAGAGATTATGAGTTAGGCCAAAATCTCATTATATGCTATTAACCTCTCTATGGTTTAGTTTCTTCATTTGTAGAGTGGTAATAATTTTATCAGCAAATTGCAGCCTGTTATATTTAAATGGTGGAACATGCTTCAATAATACTTGGCATGTACTAAATGACCAGAAAACCTTAGTGTTTCTTATAATTGTATGGATATAATAACTTTTGTGCAACTAGTATTATAATTTCATATCAATAGTTAATACAGTAATTAAGGTAAAAATAAATCATGTGCACAATGACTTCCAATATAGGGGCAGATACTAATTTAATAAAGCATTTGGGAAATTGTTAAAAATACTGTGTAGATCACAGGTATTTTGACAGTCCATCAAATATGCTCTCATATACATTAAAAAAAACCCATCATTTTATGTACCACACTGAAGAGAAAGTGCTGCCGATTAGAATATACAAGAGTCATGAAAAATCATTAACTTTCAAGAGGCATTCTGATTTCACAAATTTGAAATCTGAGAAAGTTTCTTTATTAAAAGAAGGAAAACACTCCATCTGTGACTCTACGCTCTGCTGCACATTCTTAGTGCTTTGCATTGGTGTGGTTGTATCCAACAGGGTATAATCTTGACCCCGCTTCTTTTTCCTGGCCCCTATAGGCCTTGGGTCTGCGAGGGTAGCCGTATTTCTTAATGGGACTGGCCGTGCAGTCCTCATTGTGCAGTAGCTGTTCTGAGTGGGATTATTGTCCTGAAGGCTTGGTGGGCCAGGATACACGTCATTCTCTCTTCCTCCCCTTTCATTTTTTCTCATGTGCTCTGGTCAGGCTTATCTCACTCCCCAAGCTTCAGCTTCAGTGCTGGGTCTCCGGGTTTAAGTTTGGTCCCTCTTTCCCTGCGGAGATATAAACAATACCCTCCCCTTTGATGGTTTAGTGCCCCCTTCCCTATCTACACATCGCCATCTGCCACCCCTCCCCCCTTGATGGCTACCATATGTAGCCTTAGATTTGATCTGTCCCCTGCCATATTACCTGGGCCTTCTCCCAGGATTTTCTCTATAGAGTAGTTTTTCCCGATGCCCCTTTCCAATTTTAAAATTATTAATATGCTTACCTCAGCGGATTCATATTGTACATGTCCTTTTGTGCTTGGCTAACTTCACTTAGCATAATTTCCTCCAGTTCTTCTCATGCGGTGACGTGCTTCATGCGTTCAACACTGATTTTCAGCGATGCATAGTACTCCATTGTATGTATGTACCACAGCTTTTTAATCCATTCGTCGGTTGATGGGAATATGGACAACTCCTTGCAATTGTGAACTGTGCTGCGATGAACATTGGAGCACAGATCTCTGGTCGTGGATTGCTGCTTGTCTCTTCTGGGTATATGCCCAGCAGAGGAATTGCTGTGTCGTATGGTAGTTCAATTTCCATCTGTTTTAGGTATCTCCAAATTGATCTCCATAGCGGCTGTACATCAGCAGTGGATAAGCGACCCTATCTCCCCACAGCCTCTGCAGCATTTGTTACTTTCTGACTTTTTGAATTGGGTTATCCTTGAGGGTGTTAGGTGGTATCTCATTGTTGTTTTGATTTGCATTTCTCTCATGGCTAATGATCGGGAGCATTTTCTCATATATATATTGGCCTCTCTGATTTCTGCCTCTGTGAAACTTCTGTTTAATTCCTTTGCCCATCTCCTCAGTGGGCAGTTAGTTTTGCTCTTTTTGGAAGCTATCAGGGTATTGTAGATTTTAGTAATAAGACCTTTATCTGATTCGTCATTGCCAAAGATGTTTTCCCAGTCTGTCTGCTCTCTTATTACTCTCTTGGTGAATTCTTTCGATGTGCACAGGTGTTTAATCTTTAATATATCCCATTTGTCTATTTGAGCCTCCTCTGTGTTTGTGTCTTTCCCTATTTCTGTTAGCCTATGTAGTCCTTGTGCCAGTGTTCTCAGATTGTTCCCGATTCCCTCGTTGATGGCCCTAATAGTTTGGGGCTTTGCTTCAAGGTCTGTAATCTACCTTGAATTTATTCTAGTGCATGGAGTGAGGTAAGGGTCTTGCTTCATTTTTTTACAGGTAGGTACCCATTTTTTCCAGCACCACTTGTTGAAAAGGGCATTTGTTTCCCATTTGATACTTTTGGGGCCCTTATCAAAGATAAGTTGTCTGTATGCTTGTGTTTTTATTTCTGGATTTTCAGTTCTTTTCCATTGGTCTGAGTATCTGTCACTATGCCAAAACCATGCTGTTTTGACCACTGTGGATAGATAGTATGTGCGAAAGTCAGGTGGAGCAAGCCCTCCCACCATGTCCTTCTTCTTGAGGAGTTCTCTACTAATTCTGGGCTTCTTCCCTCTCCATATGAAGTTAGAAATCATTTTTTCCATTTCTTTGAAGAAGGAGGATGGTGCTTGTATCGGTATTGCATTAAACTTAATATCGTGCCTTGGGTAGGACTGTCATCTTGACTACATTGAGTCTTCCGATCCACGAGTATGGGATATTTTTCCATTTCTTGAAGTCATTCTTGGTTTTTTGTAATAGTGTTCTGTAATTTTCCTCATATAGATCTTTTGTTCTTTTTTGTCAGGTATATCCCTAGATATTTCAATTTATGCTTGGCTATTGTGAAGGGTACCTCTTTTTTTTATCTCCTCTTCTGTGGTCTTATCTGATGTGCACAGCAGACCAATTGACTTCTGATTGTTGATCTTGTACCCTGCCACTCTGCCATACTCCTCTATTGTTTCCATTAATCCCTTTGTGGAGCTTTTGGAGTTTTCCATATATATCATCTGCAAATAATGATAATTTCACCTCTTCCTTCCCCAGTCGTATACCTTCTATGTCTTTTCTTTGCCTTATGCCATTAGCTAAAACCTCCAATACGATATTGAACAATAGAGGGGACAATGGACATCCTTGTCTGGTCCCCTTTTTCAGTGAGATTGTGTTTGTCTTTTCTCCATTGATTATCACATTGGCTGTTGGTTTTCATATATAGCTTGTATTGTCTTGAGGAATTTTCCTTCTATTCCCATCTTCTTGAGTGTCTTAAACATGAATTGGTGTTGAATATTGTCAAATGCAGTCACAGATGGAGT
>PVJH01016968.1:0-49054 GCA_004026705.1 Nesogale talazaci
ATCAGAGTGATGCGTGTTGACGGGATGTGACTGCGAGCTTTCATATGCCTTTTTATTTGTTTGTTTGTTTGTTTGTTTGGGGGGGGCATCACTGCCTCTGGTGGTCGTGGGCGCTACCCAGTGCTGCTCCTGAGAGCCGCCACTGGATTTGAACTGCAAAACTCGTGGTCCACAGTCCCGTACTCAACCACTTATGCCACCAGGGCTCAGCCCTTCAAATGCCTTTTGAGTAGGTCTGGTGACATCTTTCTGGTGATTTTTGGTCCATTAATTGACTTTTGTTCTGAGGTAACTTGAAGATTGTGACTGTCCATTTTTTTTAAAAAATCATTTTATTGGAGGATCAAACAACTCATCATAATCCATTGTATGTCAAGCACATTTTTACATTTGTTGCCATAATCATTCTCAAAACATTAGCTTTCTACTTAAGCCCTTGGTATTGGCTCCTCATTTTCCCCCTCCCTCTCTGCTCTCCCTCCCTCATGAACACTTGATAGTTTATAAATTATTATTGTTTTGCCCGATGTCTCCCTTCACCCATTTCCCTGTTGTCCATCCCCAGGAAGGAAGTTTTATGTAGGTCCTTATAATTGGTTCCCCCTTTCTAGCCCACCTTCCCTTCACTCTCCTGGCATCACCACTTGCACCACTGGTCCTGAAGGGATCATTTGTTCTGAATTCCCTGTTTATGGTTCCTATCTGTAACTGTGTACAGTCTCTGATCTAGCCGGATTTGTAAGGTAGAATTGGGATCATAATAGTTGGGGGTGGGGGGAGGAGAGTTGTATGTTTCATCATTGCTACACTGCACCCTGACTGGCTTGTCTCCTCCCCTCCACCCTTCTGTAAGGGGATGTCCAGTTACATACAGATGGACTTTAAGTCCCCAATCTGAACTCCCCTTCATTTACAATGATACAATTTTAGTTCTTTGATACCTGATACTGGATCCCTTCAGCACCTCATGATCACCAAGGTGACTATCCTTTTATGTGTATTGGTGGCCCAGGTCTGAGCATTGTGATGAGATACTTTGCTAGGGAGGAAAGGGAGCTCAAAAGAGACAAGTTGTCAGGTAGCAAAGTACATGTAGGCCATATATAAGGCATATTCCAACATCCTATGACAGCAACCGATATCTTTAGGATAGGTTTCTAGGACAAACATTGGAATTGACAATGTTACAAAGATAAGCAGGTTTGGGAGTGGGCTCACTTGTGCTTTATTTTATCCATGATACAAACAGAGAACTGCATCAGCTGAACTGAGTCACAAAGGAATACATACACACACACACACACACACACTCCTTAAATCTCTACCAGCAACCTTAGTTCTCAGCGTGTGCCGTGAGCCACATGTTAAGACTTTCCATTTAATTTCACATCACTCTCCCTCCCTTTACTTCTCATATAAAATCCTTAAACTGAAACGCTTACATGTCTGTAAGCAAATTTCAGATCTTTTCCATGTTAAGTAGCATGTTTATTCTGGTATTTAAGTGTTCTTAGATACTAAAAGTGTATAATATGATGGCAATTGTCTTGTATTCTTTTATGTGCCACTGATGGTTTCTCATCCTATTTCTTTCTGTAAACTCTATAGTTTTTATTGTACAGACTTTATAACTGAGTGATTACATATCACGATATCACAGAATTAATGCTTCTTTTTAAAAAACAAATAAACTAGTAAATAAAGATAATTTCAAGTAATGGTGAGCACTTTGAAAAAATATTAAGGAATGTAGCTAAGGTTGAGGAGGTATGACTTCAGAGAGTGGCTACAGACACTTGGCTGAGGAGCTTTTTCCACAGTTCCAGGAGTGACCAGTAGGAGTCACCCATGCAAACAGCTGGGGTCAGAGCCTTCCAGGTGGAGAGGTGGCTGAGAGAGGAGGCAATGGCCAAGGTCCTAAGGCAAGCTCAAGTTTGTAGTGTGAGTGAATCAAAGGGAGCCAAAGGAGTAAGAATGGTGACTGCACTACAAATCATGGAGGGTGCGCAGAGTCGGACCACGGGAGGAATCAGAATGTTTAAGTGTGCAGGGAAGGCCTTGCAGGATTTTTCAGAGACTGAAAGCAGAACCCACTAAATGTATAAATCAATTTCCAAGGTCAACACAATTGATCTTTCTGATCCAAGGTCATGCCATCAGCCAGTGTCAGAACCTGGTCAGAGTCCAAGTCTGTTGGCACATGAGTAGACAGCCCTATGGGGTGATTCCTAGAGAAGTCCTTCATTTGAACTTTGTGGAAAGGAATATTGATTGAGAAATCTCCCCAGCTTGTCCAAAACCTGCTCATGGATCTTCTAATTGCTTCCTCAAGAATGAAGACATTGGGAAGAAGTCCAGCTTATCTAGGCCGTGGCCTGTGTCTTGTTTCATTCCACCTGTGAAAGAAAGATAGACCAGACAAAAGGCCAACCAAGCCATCAGAGATGAAGCAAGATTTGCAAGGCAGCCAGCCTTCTTAGAGCAACTGCTAGCACCCAGACCCAGTAGCCCTGAGTAGCACTTTTAAGAAGTCAAATGGTATAGTCAGTGGATGTCAGTGTTGTTCTCTGTTTTCCCTTTAACTGACACAAAACACAGGACATGAGAGTTTCTTGACAGTAGATGATAAGCCCCAGCAATGAGCCATTGAAAGAAGTTGTGGGATTTCTCATTTTAGATAGATTGACACTTGTTTTTTTTTTCTTTCATCAAAGCCAGTCAGAAGACAAAGGAATAAATTAAACCTGACAATAGGCTAACTGCCACGGGGCAAATGTCTCAGCAAAATGAAGCCTTTGGTTTTGCTCTGTTCAGCAGAAGCAGCAGCCACCCCTAGGGCATGATGTAACCATGTCCAGGTCCCTGGTGGGCAGTTTAACACAGCTGGGGACCACTAGTTGCTTAAAGCTGGGACTACTGTGGACCCCAGCTCCCCCTGCCAGAAGCTCTCCTCAGTCCACTAGCCCAGGGTGTGGTTCCTTCCAGAAACCTGGGAGGAGGAGGAAGGGGTTTCTGATGTGTTAAACATATCTGTATTTCTCAGACTAAACCTCAAAGCTTTACTTCTCATGCCCCCCCCCCAACCCCAACCTGTTTATGTCTTGAGAACAGAGATGAGTTCCTGTGGGACTCTTCACCACCACTAGACTTGTTCTTTACTCTTCCTTTCACATCTACTTAACTCAGGACCTGTGTGCGTGTGATGCTGTCAGTTTACAACCCTTTCCAAGCTAGATCCCCAAATCCCTTGACTAATGAGTCTATTCCAACTCCTAGCTGCACAACCAGGCAGAGGGGTATAGGGTTTCCAGGCTGCCATCTTTCCCAAAGCAAACTGCCCTGCCTTTTCCCTTGGAGTGGCTGAAGAGTTAACACCACTGATCTTGAGTTAGCAGCTGAGTACTCAATATTGATTCCCCCAGAAAAGGTATTGTCAAGCCTCCACTCCCTCATGACTCCACAAGGCAGGACAAAGATGTTGTTCGAGCATTCATTTATACAATCAACACAGTCATGAAATATCTCATCTGAGCTAAGTAGTGTAAGAACAAACCAAACCAACTGTGCCATAGAAGGCAGAATGGAACTGCCCCATAGCATTTCCAAGACTCTACCAAAGTTGGCTACCACATTTTCTCCCTGGTATGATGGGTTAAAACACTGATCTTTTGGTTAGCAGCCAAGCATTCAACCACTATGCCATCAGAGGTCCTAACAAAGGTTCTAATGCTAGTATATCTATAAACCAAAGAAACACAAATCCTGCTCTCTGAACTTTCTCCGAGTCTTTTGGCAAGGTATATGCGGGAGCAGACAGTCTCACATTTCTCCATCAAAGTGGCTACTGGATTTGAATCACTGATCTTTCACATAGCAGCTCAATAGCTAACCCACAATACCACGGGAGCTCCTCAATATTTATCATAAGGTGATACAAGCTTACCTTCTTAGATCTAGCTGTGATGCCCACTCATTAAAAGAGTAGGACCTCATTCCAGAGTTACAGAAGAAACAAAACTTCCAGGGATAGAGTTTGGGACTTAGTAGTTTAAAAATAAATAAACTAAGATTAAAAACCATCCTGGTAGCATTGTGGACTATGCATTATTTTTCAATGTTAACACTTTGAGAGAAAGATAAGACTGTCTGCTTTTGTAAAGATAACATGCCAGAAACTACAGAACATCTCCCTTCTGGCCTATAGGACATCGCAGAGTTGGAATCAACTTGATGATCATATATTTGGTTTGGGTTAGCCCCATGGGAAAGAGCACTGTTGGTGCAGTGGTTAACGTACTCAGCCAGTATCTGAAAGGTTGATAGTTCCAAACTACCAGGAGGAGCGTGTGGCAGTCTGCATCTGTAAAAATCCTTACCCTTGGAAACACTGTGGGGAGTTGTCCTCTGTCTTTCAGAGTCACTGTGAATATGCGAGATGAATGGACTCTACAGCAGTGGATATGTTTTGGTTTGGGACCTCAAAGGCCATCTGAACTGATTCTTAATTGAATCTAGGGTATATGTTCTCCTGCTGGTGAGTTCCTTCATGGGTATGTCCCTGAGGACCACTTCCCTAACACATGAAAAAAACTTGAATTCTGGGGAGGTCTGGATTTGAGAGGAACCAGCTTTTTCCAAAATAGTAGACATGTAGAAGTCATACCTTTTGTCAAAATCATTATTTAATGCATAGGCATGGGTCTCATTTATAATAGATGCATGTATGCCCAGCTTGGCAGCAAGTGCCTGCTGGTTATTTCTGCCTCTGTGTAGACAGAAGTAGGCAGCTTTCCACCATGCCATTGTGTTGCTGCTGACTCACAGAGACCCTCACAGAGAGAGTGGAGCTGCCTGAGTGGGTTTCTGAGGTTGTATATGTTTATGGGGCCCTCCCTCATCTTTTACCATGTACTGACTGGTGAGTTTGAACTGCTGACCTTGCAGTTAGCAGTCCAATGCATAACCCAGTCCTTCTTCAGCAATGGGTGAGACCTTAATTAAATGTGCTAGTAGTACTTATCTAGTGATGTGCCTTAGGGAGTTATATGAATTTATATATTTTCTATTAGTCATTCTTCAAGTTCTGGTTTCCTTAATAAGGAGCAATTCAATATTGTCTGGATGGACTACCTGACCAAAGTTGAACTACCTCAACTCTGAAGACATTTGAAAAGTTCTTAGTTTTAAAGTATCTTGCATTCTTCTTTCCCTGTTATAACATTTCTTGAGGCAGCACATAGCATTATGGTATTGGCCGCCAATACCATATTTTATGGCAGACTGGACCCCAGACCTTGGGATAGTGTGAATAGTTAACAAATCTGGCAAATTAAAGTTGGGTGTTCATATCCAACCAGAAGCACTGTGGGAAAAGGCATGGAAAGCTACTTCTAAAAAATCAGCCGTTGAAAAACGTATTCTGGTGGGGAGTGGGGAGGGAGGCAAAATGAGGTGCTGATACCAAGGGCTCAAGAGCCAAGGAAATGTCTTATGAACGATGAGGACAACAGACGTGCATATGTGCTTGACTTATAATGGATGGATGGATGGGTTATGATATGAGTTGTGTGAGTCCCCAATATAATTTAAAAAAAAAAGAAATAAGAAAAGCCTTCTGACACATGTGGAGTTTCAATGAGTTCCTATCTTTGGTGATAACCAGTAGAAAACGAGTTTACTTGTTTGTTTGTTTGTTTGTTTGTTTGTTTAAATGGTCCTTTTACTCCCAGCCATGCTACCAAGATGTCTTACCAGTCTTCTGGGGAAAGTGGAAGTAGGATGCAAGCTGTGAAAATATTAGGACTTGGTCTACCTTGCTGGGAAAGACGGGTGAAAGGAGTAGCAAGTATCAGAGGATGAAGGAAGCCTGAGTTCTCCACAACTTTCCCTGTAGCCTGATTGGTTTCCATCGGTGTCTTCTTAAAAAACAAAGCTCACTGCCATCAAGTCAATGCAGACTCACAATGACCCCATAAGACAGGCTAGAATTGACCATTTGATTTTCCAAGCCTACAACTGTTCATTGGAGTAGAAAGCCTCATCTTCCTAGAGTGACTGGTGGTTTCAAACTGCCAGCCTTGGCAATTCTAACCCATTATCCAACCACTACGCCATCAGGGGACTTGTAGGATTCCTTTTAGGCCAGACAGTCACAATCTCCCCTGTCAAGGGATTGATGGATGTCATACTGGGATCATGATCTCACTCCCTTGCCCCAGCCCCCCTGCAGTAGTCTATAAACTTATAGAGGAGAGGGCAGGATCTGGGTGTGAGTTCTGTCCTTTTGCCTAGCAGTGCTTGCATGTGGAGCATGTTGAATAAATATTTGCCAGCAGCATGAATGAATGCAAAATGAACGGATGGAAATTTTCAGAGGTCAGAGCCTGGCTCTGCCTGATTTTTTTCAGCCCCTGGCATCGCACCCCATGCAAATCGCCATTTAATACTCATTTCTGATGATCATGAAAGTGATAATAAAATGCTGCTAGGGATGATTGAGGATAAGGCTCTTTATGGTTGGTCTCTTTTGTTGTAACCTGCCTCAAATCATTTTTAGAACTAGGGGGAGTATAAATAATAAATGAGTGAGTTGATAAAGCTTACAATCCCCAGGGCCTCTCCTGCCTAGACCAGCCCCTCGCCTAACCCCCAGGGCCAAGCAGCCTTCTGGGTCTGGGAGATGGGGAGAATGTTTTGCGTACGTTCATTTACTCACTCAACACATCAAGTTTGCAAGCAAGCTATGCTTCTCTTAAGTGATAACCTTGCTCCAGGGCTTCGAAATAAAGTGAGTTCTTCAATACTGTTTAAGGCTCTGGGTCTTAATTCTGCTCAGAAATGTTGAGGATGTTGATCCAATTCCCCAAGCAAGAGCGATTTCATGAGCAAAAGCAGGCAATGGTCTCCTGTCTTCTCTGTCTGTCTTAATTCACCAGGGTCTAGTGAAATGACATTAATGCTTTGTTTGGCATCTGTTTATGTCAAATCCCATCTTCTCCTAACACTCAAATGAAACCTGAGGTGACCTCACTCCATGTGTCACCTTGTAGCCCGCCCTGAACAAAGGTCTGACTCGATTTTCAGATGCATCAAAATGGGAATTATTTATGACCCGATTTACCATTCCTCAGCATTTTGCTGCAGGTCGTAGGAAAATTACGCCAGTTGATTAAAACAGGCAATCAGTGTGTGCCTGTCAGAGGTGTCTTAACTCACTATATATATATATATATATATATATATATATACACTTTGGATAAATATCACATTATTTTAATCTGCAAATCAGATTTGTCAGGTCTGATCCATTTAAATGGCTCACACACCCCAAATTCTCTCTGACAGCCCCAATGTGGGAGCCTGCCTCATCTTGGAAAGGTAATACTGCCTGGGGCTAGTTGCTCGCTTAATAGAGACAAGAGCACTGTGTAGCATGAAAGCAGAGAAAGACAGTCCAGCTTTCCTGTGAGCAGGTTTCTGCAAGCAGCCAGCATCTCAACCATTCAGCATCTTGTCCCAGAAACAGAGCGTAATGGCTGAGGTGAGGAAGACACCTACCAGCTATGTTCTCCAGACTCCCTTCAAACTTGGAGCTGGACCCACCTCCAGAGATCGCCTTGAAGTCCCACAAAGGGCAGGCCTATCTATCATGTGAGCAGTAGCACTCCTGAGAAATGTGCACCCAAAGGTGATCAACCATGAGACCAAAGGGCAGCGTTTGTGCCCCCAAAACAGTCAGAGGCAGGAAGGAGCAAGAAAAAGGAGGAACAGAAGCTGACTTCCAGGACGCGAGTGGGAAGAGTGATGTTGTTTGAGGAAGTTGCAACCAATGTTTTTTTTTTCTTTTAATCATTTTTATTGGAGATTCTGACAGCTCCTTTCACAGTTATACATACATCCATTGTGTCAATCATATTTGTACATATGTTGCCATCATCATTTTCAAAACATTTTCTTTCTACTTAACCTCTTGGTATCAGCTCATTGTCCCTGCCCCCGCTCCCATGAACCCCTGATCATTTTTTTTTCATATCTTGCACCAACTGCTGCCTCCCTTCACCCACTTTTCTATTGTCTGTCCTCCTGGGAGGGGATTATAAGTCAATCACTGTGATCAGTTCCCCCTTTTCTTCCCACCTTCCCCCTGCCCTCCAGGTATTGCTACTCTCACTATTGGTCCTGAGGGGTTTATCGGTCCTGGGTTCCCTGTGTTGCAAGCTCTTATCTGTACATGGGTACATGCTCTGGTCTAGCCAGATTTGTAAGGTAGGATTGGTGTTTTGATTAGGGGCGTGGGGGGCGGGGCAGAGGGGCAGTAAAGAAGTAGAGGAAACTTGCATGTTTTCACATTACTATACCATAGCCTGACTGGTTGGCCTCTTCCTTGTGATCCTTCTGTAAGGGTATGTCCAATTTTCAACAGATGGGCTTTAGGTCTCCACACTACCCTCCTCCTCATTCACAGTGATATGATTTTTTGTTCTGGGTCTTTGATGCCTGATACATGATCCCGTAAACACCTCATGATCACCCAGGCAGGTAAGCTGCTTCCATGTGGGTTTTGTTGCTTCTCAGCTAAATGGCTCAGGATTTTGTGATGCTCACATTCAGGACATAATCACTGAAGACAAAGTGGATGCATAAGCAAATGTGGTGAAAAAGTGATAGTGCCCGGCTATCAAAAGATACAGTGGCTGGGGTCATAAGGTTTGAAGCAACCAATGTTATGGATATATATTATATATATATATACACACATATATATTATTGAGTGAAAAATGAATTTTGCATGGCAAAATTTCAGTCAAACTACATTATAAAAAGTAATGATTACATTAAATTAAGAGATGTGATTTATGCCATTAGAACTATAGATCATAATAGCAAAAATGTGCTATGCTCTGTGATAAATAATTTATAATTTATATTACCTCATTCACTAAAACTATATAAAATGAGTACTATCTTATATGTGCAGAAACTCCAATGGAAAAAGTCTAGAATCTTTCCCAGGACTTATCATTTTTCCTACTAAACTCACAACCTCTTTACATGTAGTTATTGACACTCAATGATTTCTTGAAGGACGAATGGACCCACAGGAATAATTTTCATTGAATTGCACTCACCCCCATGTAGTGGTTATTGGATACTGTGTTAGTCTAGGTAGACTAGAGAAACAAATTAATTGACACTTATATGTGTATAAGAAAGAGCTTTATATACAAGAGCAACTGAATATTGAGAAAACATCCCAGCCCAGTCCATATCTAATCCAAAAGCCAGATATTGGTCCATATGTCCAATACCGACCTATTAAGTCCTCTTCAGACTCAGGAAACACATGCAATGATGTCGAATGCAAGAAAATCATAGGCCAGTAGGTGGAAAGTCTTGTGGATCCAGGGGCGATAGAGGCATCTCTGTGTTGGCATGGGTCTCCATGTGGGATCTTCAGCTCCAGGGTTCTAGCATAGCTCCATTTGTCTGGTCAGCAAGCATGTCTCAAAGGGAGTGAGTGTGTGTCTCTTCTCCAGTGAGCTATTTATCTCCTTAGAGGCTCCAAATGAGGTCATGAAGCTGCGACCTGATTGACAGACTAAACTCCACCCCCTTCCCCCTTCAGTCTCAAATTGATGACAGAGTATGTAACGACCATGTACCATCAAGTTGATTCAGACTGATGGAGACTCTATGAAAACAGAACAAAATAGTGTTAGTTTCTGTGCTATCCGCACAGTGGTTGTTATGTTTGACCCCATTGGTGGAGCCACTGTGTCAATCCATCTTGTTGAGGGCCTTCCTCTTTTTCATGGTTCCTCTACTTTATCAAACACGATGTCCTTCTCCAGGAACTGGTTTCTCATTTAACAGGTCCACAGTACATGAAATGATGTATCACAACCTGTGCCTCTAAGATATATTCTGGCTGTACTTTTTCTAAGAAAGATCTGTTTAGGGGCTGAGCCCCGGTGGCATAGTGGTTGTGTGCGGGACTGCAGCCCACTGGGTTGACAGTTCAAATCCAGCAGCAGCTCTCCAGGAGCAAGGCTGGGCCTCCTCCTCCTACCAGAGGGCAGTGATGGAAAAAAAAAGATCTGTTTATTCTTTTAGAAGTCCATGGCACAGTCAATATTTTTCACCAGCATCATAATTCAGAGACATTGATTCTTCTGTGGTCTTCCTATTATTACATCCAACTTTACATACTTAGAAAGCAATGGAAAATACCATGACTTGGGCCAGGTGCACCTTAGCCATCCTCTTCCTTGCTCTTCAACACTTTAAAAAAATCTTGAGCAGCTGATTTATCCAAGGAAATGCATTGCTTGACCTTTTGGCTGTTACTTCATGGTTTCCCTTAATCCTGAAATACTTATGTCAAACCTATTATTGAATTCCTTCTTAGATTTTACAAAGAAACACCTCTTTGTACAATTAAATAAAATGAAGATTACTTTTAGGATTGATGGATGATGAATGTGACAAATACAAAAGATACAAAAATGCCTTTTAAAGATAAATGGTATATGCTAAGAGGGTTAAATCAACAACTGTTGCTACCACAGTTCCACTTCATACATGCAAGGATCTATTTTCCCCAAAATGTGTTTAAACATCATGGATAGCTTCAGTAACACACTTGTCATAGTCTCATTGGTGTGCCTGAAAAAAATTCAATTCAAACAGTGACATTGGAGAAGACCTGCTCGACCAATTAAATGCTAGGCCCAGAAGTCTGTGGTGACTGTGTTTTGGATTCCCAAGGGGTAGTCTTGAGAGATTTTCCCCAGAGAACACAGTATGATAACAAGGACTTATTAGGAAAAAGTTTTAAGAAAATTGAAAACTGTACTGGCAATGAAAAGGCCAACACTTTTTCTCTGAGAATTATTTTTCTCATCACAATGGGTTTCCTGTTCATTCTGTGGGTGATGCAATAGCTGCCCTTCAAGAATTTCTTGGCATCCTTACCTCATTCAACCAACAACCCTGATTTTGACACTTCAGACTTATTTCTGTGCCTCAAACTAAAGGAATTCATTTGCGTCCCTTGATGATTCCCAAGTTGCCATTCGGAAGCATAGCAATTGAAAAATGCAGAATCCTTCAAAGAGTTGGTAACACTGCCTTCAGAGATGCAGAGATAGAGATGGGGGACAGTTAAACAAATAATAAGTGTGAATTTTGAGGGTTTTGATGAATAGAGATTTCTATGCATTTGTATTCATAGTTTTTTACTCCCTCTTGTATTAATCATGCTCTCTCCAGAGAAATTTTGATGTACCCATCATTTCTTGTGCAGACAACACTTACACAGCTTAAGAATTCAGAATCCTCTTATAAGAAACATGAAGTGTCCATATCTGTTGGGATGAAACCAGCCCTATAATTTGGAAGACTCAGCAAGGATGTTTAGAAACCAATGTCTTGTTTCATGTCCTCTTCTACCTTCTTGAAGCTTCAATTGGAGAAGACAGTTATCCTTGCTGCATCTTAATTTACTTATTTTACTAAGGAATGGCATTACCCTTCCTTGGTGACTAGAAGGGCCAAATATGGTGAAAATGATTTGTTCACTGGCACCGATACAAACTGACCCAAGGTAGTCATCATACTCAACTGTTCTTATTTCTAATATCTGTATATACACGATTTCAATTTGGTAAAACACTTCTAAGCCAACAATATGCTTTTAGGAAATGCAGTTCTTATGAGTGAATTCTCCCCCATGTTCTGGCAGCTGGCTCATAGTAACAGGGCTTTGCTGATGTGATTTAAATGTGTTGTATTCATTGAAAAAGCCTATAGAACAGATGCATCGACCAACCCCTCCTAACCCTATAGCTGTGGATTTGCAAAGGAAACTCAGTTTTGTGTTGTGTTGGAACAGTCTTTAAATGCAAGATGAGATTTTCAAAATGAAATTTGACAGATTAAAAACATAATAGTAATATCTGCCTGTATGTACTCCTCTCCTCTACCCAGGGTGCTGGCAGTAGGGCTGGGAAAGCTGCCAAGGAGCTTGACTAGAGGCTGAAATCTCCAGGGAGTCTGGGTTTGAGGAAAATAAGGTTAGAGAAGGGAGTGTTTGCAATGTGGGTTAGGCAGACCGGGAGAAAAGGCTGTAAGCTTTTCTGAGTAGGATCTATGGGATGAAGAGCCTCTACCATGTGGAGGCAGAGGCCATTGGACAGGGGAATGGAGGCGAGTCCTGAAAGGACCAGCTTCCTCAACTCTTCCTTGGAATCTGAGAGTCTGACAAATGACTAGACACTCAGCTTCTCGCTGGAGACTGGCAAATTACTTCTGAAAAAAATGAGCCCCTGAACACCCTGCAGAGTAGAGTACTACTAAGACACACCAGGGTCTGGGCAGGGCTTCAAGTGGACTTATCACGGCCCCAGAAGTTCTCCTCTCACCTTCACTTCTTCCAATTTAGCATTCCCCTCTCTGTCCTTTCTTCTTTTCTCTTCTTGCGTTAGCAGCTTAGACACTTCAAAGTCCACACTAGGGCTGGCTTCCAGTGTTCATTGATCTTTCCTAAAAAAAAAAAAAAAGGAAACCATTTACTTACTACTAAATAAATTGCAAATCTCCTTCCAAACTTCTTAGCATCTATTAAAAACTTCAAGGTTTTTTGTTTGTTTGTTTGTCTTTGTGCTTTGGCTTTTCAGCTATAACTATAATCCAGAGATGGGGGATGTTCAGTGGTAGAAGTTTTTCCATCAGGTGGAAAAAACCCAGGTTCAGTTTCTAACCAGAGAGACTCGTGCACAACTACCGTCCATCTCTTAATGGGGATTACATTTTGTTGTGATGCTGAACAGGTTTGATGAGCACTTCCAGACCTTGATGGCTAAGTAAATCAGGCAGCACAACCCTCTGGGAAACACTGGCACACTCCATACTCCATCTTGCAGTCGGTACCCTACTGGACAGCGTGTTGTTTCCTTGTGCAGGAAGGTGGCCTGAGTTGGGGGGCACCTGAATAGCAGCCAGCAACAACATAGAAAATTGTATATACTGTATAGAGATTAACACATACAAAAATCCCTTCAGTACTCAAGATGGGGTTGATAAGACTTTTCACTGAAAGACCAGACAATAAATATTTCAGACTTTGTGAAGTATACCATTTCATGCCATGCCTACTGCTCTCTGTTATTGTAAGTAAGCATAGATAATATGAGTGCATCCATGTTCAAATAAAACTTTATTTATAAAAATAGGTAGTGGTAGAGCATTATAGAGGTCTAAAGACAGGCATGCACATATGTAAGTACATTTATATATGATGATGTGGAAATAGATATATGTGCATATATTTATAGGATTAATTACCTGATAAACATTGGGCCTCCGTTGAAGTACTCCCACAATGCAAGAACACATTGTTCTTTTAAACTGGCATTCCATGATGCTCACTTTCCCATATGATCACTGAAGACAAAGTAGAATGCATAGCAAGTGTGGTGAAGAGAACTGATGTTGCCTGGCTATCAAAATATATAGCATCTGGGGGTCTTAAAGACTGGAAGATAAACAGTCATCTAGCTCAGAAGCAACAAAGCCCACATGGCAGAAGCAAACCATCCTGTGTGACCATGAGTTGTGGAAGGGATCAGGTATCAGTCATAAGAACAAAAAAATCATTTCATTGTGAATAAGGGGGAGTGCAGAGTGGAAACCCAAAACCCATATATATGCCACTGGACATCCCCATACCAAAGGGTCGAATGGAGGAAATGTGTCAGGGTGCAGTGTAGCAATAATGAAACATGCAACTTTCCTCTAGTTCTTAAATGGTCTCCTGCCCCCCACCCCCATTTTCATTCTACCTTACAAATCTGGCTAGACCAGAGGATATACACTGGTATATATAGGAACCATAAACAGAGGAATCTAGGACAGATAATCCCTTCAGGACTAGGAGTCGTGGCAATCCCAGGAGGGTGGGGGAGAAAGGGAGAACCAATTATAAGGATCTACATTCAACATCCTCCCTGGTGGAAGGACAACAGAAAAGTGGGTGAAGGGAGACATCGGACAGTATACAATATGGCAAAATAATAATAATTTATAAGTGATTGTGTCAGTCCAGGTAGACTAGAGGAATAAATTTCAAAGACATGCATATGGATATAAGGAATGGGTTTATATTCAAGAGGAACAGGACATTGAGAAAACATCCCAGCCCAGTCCAGCTCAAAGTCACAAGTCCGATATTAACCCATATGCCCAAAATCAGTCCATAAAGTCTCCTTCTGACTCACGAAGTTACAAGTCAGTGGGTGCAGAGTCCCGGCACCGACAGGGGTCTCCCCATGGCTCCTCGCTTCCAGGGCTCAGGGTCCATCAACAACATCCCATGGGGGCAGAAACAGCTCATCACTGGCAGAGGCCTCCATGTGGCTGCCCCAGCCTCAGAGGTCTGGCTCCATCAGGGCAAAGCCGTGTGGTCTCTCCGCCGGCTACTCCAGCCTCCCGGACGCCACCATCCTGTGTTGTCTGTGATCAATCGTCTCCGAGACTAACTCCCAACAACTGGGGAAGATAGCTTCTCATCTTCATGAGGGAAATATCACGAGATTTCCCAGAAGTCTCAAGAGAAAGCCATGCCCACATAGAGGCCTCATTGGCTACTCAATGGCTCTCTCCAGATTAACAGGCTAGACTCCAGCCCTACATTTCAATCATAAAATTAACATAAGCACATGACTGACACAGTGATCAAGGGTTCATGATTGAGGGGTTAATAGGGAGGGAGGGGGAAATGAGGAGTTAATGCCAAGGGCTCAAGTAGAAAGCAAATATTTTGAGAATGATGATGGCAACAAATGTATAAATGTGCTTGACACACAATGGATATGTATGGATTGGGATAAGAGCCCCAGTAAAATGATTTATAGGTAGTGGTCTGGAATTTTGCTGAGCTACTGCTATGGATCAATAGATCAATAGATTCTTTTAATTGTCACTGCATAAGGTGGCTCTTTCCTATCCTGGTGCATTATAAAATGCCACAATTCCCTTCTGCTTCTCTGTTTGCAGTGATAAGTGAGCTTGTTGTTCCAGTTACATGAGGGTCAGGCTGCATGGGTGGTTTCCTCACACGTGTGTTCTTTCTGCAGAGGGTGGCTGGGAGCGTGTGTGTGGACCTGTGCCTCCATCTGAAAGTCCTGGACACAGTCACCTGGCAGTCAGATGCTGACGTAATGAAGACATTCCCTCACGGCCACTGGAAGCAGTGAGCTGCAGGCCTCTTCTCTCTGGTCCTGCACCTACACACAATCTTAGCTCAGCTGTGGGGCTCAGGTGGGCTCCCAAAGACTGCAGGCAAGAATCCCATCAAGTCTTCCTTCCCACTCTCTTGGATCTCCTTCATCTTCCCCTTCATCTCCAGGAGCATCTGGGGTCAGAGGGACGCAGAAGCAAAGAGATGTCCCAGAGGACATCTCTCTTCCACAAAGAAGCAGCTAAATCCCACGGAGCTCTGGCAACGCTGGCTGCCTACAGAGCAGCGTTCAGCCTGCTCTCTTGTCTCCCCTCCACCTTCAGAGGGTCATCTGTTCTCTCCTCTCACTTCATGGGATTTGATCCCTTGGCATCATCTTTCCCCCGCCCCCTCAGGCTTTTCCTCTAGTTCGTAAACCATGTCCTTTCTCAGCTCGGTGCAAGCAGACTCATTTCTTGGAGAGAAGTTTTGAGTGTAGCACAAGAACTGCACGTATCTGAAAGCACAAATCATGAAGTGGAGACTGCCGAGGGCCTCCCTTGCAGACTTTTGCAATCGGAGTATGAAGGCCAGCCATCTGGATGTTGTCTGAAAGACTGAACTTCTGCTGTGTCTTTTATCCATGAAGGAGAAAAGCAAAACAAAACAAGATCCCTGGAAGAACTTAGAAAGTGGGAGTAGGGAGATTAGAAGGCAGTTATATTTGGGTTTGGGCAGTATTTTCTAGAAAATTGGACTTTTGTGCTCTCTTAGTAATAAACAAAAGGCCAGAAAAGAGGTTTGTCAGTCGTGAGATGAAAGTGTAAAAGTGGTTCTCCATGAGGCAGAAAGGTGATGATCTCCTCCCCACACCCCACAAATGGCATGCCACAATAGGAGGAGTCCTGCTTGTTTGTACCTACTCAGAGGAAGGGCTGCTAATGACAGCTAGTAGGGAGAGGCCAGTGTCCTCTCCAAACACTCTACAGTAGACAGTGAAATCCCCACAACAATTGATTGGACCCAATGCCGTTAATACAAAGGTGAAAAATCCTGAATGAAAGATATTTTTGTTCATCTGTCTTTCATGGGGGTCTTGTGTGTTGCTATGAGACCACATACATGAAGCAAAGCAGGAATGACAACCTGGACATCTCCTCCGAAAAGCAGCTGATGGAAGTCCTCAGAGTCGCTAGGGTCTGATTCCCAACTGATGAGGAGGTGTCACAGAGCAAGGCCGTGCTTCATTCCTGTGGCCATGAGTTCACTGTGAATTGGCGTCTATAGAAGGTAGCAACAAAAACAACTCATTGGCAATAGCCCTATCCTGTCAGTGGTTACTTAAGGGCATATCAACTGGATTAGTCAAATGGGGCTCCCCTCTGGGCAAGTGCTCCTTATGGTGGATGAGTGCCTGGACATCAGAGGGCACAATCCCAACTTTGTTTATGCCCGTTAAACTAAAAATACACTCTCTGTTGTCAAGTCTGTTCTGATCCATGGCCCCTTGTGTATTACAAAGTGAAATTGAAGTTCATAGAGTTTTCCTAGCAATCATCTTTACAGAAGGAGATGGATAAGCAGGCTTTCTTCCATGGGTTTGCTAGATGAGTTGAACCATTAACCTTGAGGCAGGTAGTCCAGGGTGCAAACCATTTGCATGTGGCTTCAGGAAAGTCTAAGTGGATGAAAAACAGTTTCATGGCTCCAGCTGCTTCCATGACCTTTGGGCTTCTCTTTAATAAAGTGCTTACTTAACTAAAGAATCCTGGTGGGGCTATGGATTTAGCAATGGGATTTAGCAATGTGCTAATCACCACAAGGTAGCAGTTCAAACCCACCAACTTCTCAAAGAAGTTATCTTCTTCTGTAAAGGTGGAATGTCTCAGGAAACTAATACAGTCCCTCTGAGGTTGACTCAGTGGTGGTGAATATAGATTTTCCTCTCTCTGGAGGCTGAACTTTGCAAAGATACTGGCTCCTTGCCCCTCTGGCTCTAGCTGTGACCTCTGAAGCCCTGCTGCCTCGTTCTCCACTGTCCTAGAGGGTTGCTTTGAGTCAAAGCCAACTTGATACAGATTGCTTTGTTTGTTCCTTTTATAAGAACTGTGAGGGTGACTGTCTCGGTTAGCTGCTCTTCCACGTAAAGAAGAAGATGAAGTGGAAGGAAGACATGGCCCACTGCTCCAACAAAGACTGTGAATCTTACAGCAGCTCATGTGACTCTGAACATGGCCTTGTCAGTTCTTGGACTCTGTTGAGAAAATGAGTACTTGCTATGTCAATGATCCACTACAAGGCCTCTGAAGTGATGGGTTCCTTTTCTGTGTGTTTGATTCCTTTTGATTTCATTAAGACACCATCTTCCTGTGAGGGACTTCTCAAGAACCTGGTCTGCTGATGTCATTTTTTTGTTTGTTTGTTTCTCAGCTATTTGATGAATTTATCCTTGGTTTGTTTCAAAAATTTTAGTATGGTTTAGGAAGAAATAATTATAAATGCTTGGGCGAAGTCAGCCTCCTAACACAAAAGAGAAATTCCATTGAATTTATAAAACACTTGGGAGTCATTAGTGACCTTGAAATTAAAATGTCAGTAGAGTGTATGCATAGAACGCAGATTGTAGTCCATTGAAGAGGTGTTAGGAAAGAGACATTTTCATTGTCCATTGCTATCAGACAAACTCTGAAATTTAATGACTTAAATGATCATTTTTTATCTCTGCTCTGCTTGCTGGTTGACTAGATTCTGTTGGGTGGTTTTACACTGAAATCAGATTCAATTGTCATTAGAACATGCTCGGGGCTGAAATTGTTAGAAAGTTCTATTATTGTCCAAAAGGACATCACTCTGTCTTTCCATTAACCTCTCTACGTAGCCGGTTTAAGTTTCCTCACTGTGCAATAATCTCAGGATAGTTAGACTTTTTACATGGTAACTTGCTTTCCCTACAGTAAATGTTCCAGGAGAACCATCTAGAAGATGAAAGAGTTCTTATGACATAAGCCCAAAAGTCACATAGTGTCACTTTGCTACATTTTTTTTTGGTCAAAAACTGAGTCTTCAAGTCAATTCAGATTTCAGAGAAAAGTAAAAGAAAGAACTACAAAAGATAAGAATGCCAAGACCAGTAGTTCATGGGAGGGCTATTAAGAAGACCGCATGTAGCAGTAGCAACAGTTGACAATAATCCTTTAAAGAGGTTTTCATTTCCAAGGAGTGAAGAGGTTACTAGAATGCTTTCACTTGTGTTTTGTGTGGAGGTGAACATGTTGAGGAAAGACATACTGAACATTGAAAACCAGGGGAGATACTTGCTAATATAGAGGAGACAAGAGGTGTGAGAGGATGTGATTCAAAATTTAGTTAAAGGATTTTGCTTATGTAGTAGGATAACTAAATTGTGCTGGAGAGACAAAAATGAGAATGGGTAGAGATCCAGCAAATACATGGGTGGATAAAGCCTAGAATGTCGTGTTGAGCATGGTGGTTTCAGTATAATAAAAAAAGTCTCCATGCCTGTAATGCTTCTGTGTCTAAAGAAGCAAAAATAATGGCTAAGCTAAGAAATGTGGAACAGGAGGTTGTGTGAAATTTCAAAAGCAGACACAGGAGAATGGTCCAGAGAGCTGAGTAAAATAAATATACACCAAAGGTCCCCAACATCTGTCAATATTAAATGCTTAACTTGGGGGGAAAATACATGAAATGAAGTCTGGGAAATCTCTAAAGAGGAGTTGCTGTTTCCCACGGTTGGTGGCATTCTTTATAACAGTTTCTGCTCTTCCCAGCCCTAAAGTCTCCACTCTTCTAGGCATTCTTTTCCAAATGCTAAGAATAGGAGCAGGGAGCTCATGGTCATTGTTTCATAAATGCATTTCATTAAAAATCAATATTTTACCATTTTCCACAAGAGAAAGGTTAGGGAGGTGGGTGTCTTGAAAAGAATTCAACCCGCTTGTCTAAATAGAGTAAAAAAGATCTTGCTCTGCCACTGCCCTCCTATGCTCTCCTGTTCCACAGCCAGCTGAATTTGAGACAAAGGACCTAACATTTGAATGTTGCCTGATCTGACAGTGTAGATTAATTGGATCTCCTCAGAGAATTGTCCTCTTGATGGGGTCCTTCTGCTGCAATGGGTTTACAGAACTGCTGTAGACCCTTAGAGTTAATTTCTGCTATGTTCAGTGTTATCACTTGGTCAATGAGCACAGAGTGAGTTTCCATGATTAGGCATCTCACTGGATGGTAATTTTAAGCTAAGTAAAGTGGTGACAATGAGCCCCATGGCTAGGAGATGAGGACTATGTCAAATTGCATCCTTTGATAATTACATAAATAAAAAAGTTGCATCTACAAGAGTCCTTCGTGAAAATGATGAAAAGATTGTGCAACTTTTTCCCCATTGGCATTGCTTCATAACTGACAAATTATAACTGTAATCCATAATACTTTGTATTGCACAATGATTCATCATAACTGCATATGCATCTCTTGGTTCATTAAGGAAGGTAACAATGTTGGCAGTCACAATAATTGTTTTCTTTATCAGATTAAGACAGAGTATCATAATGAATATGACCTTCCAGATCACATTCACTGATTGAATAAACACAACTAGGCCTTGTTATATATGTTAGAAAAAACATAACAAGAACAGCTTAAGCTTTTAACTCTTCCAGGAAGCCATAGCAGTATTGCACAACTGCACTCAAAGTGATTCCCCTTTAGTCTAGAATTTCAGTAGCAAACATTGCTCTGTGTTACAGGACTCTTCAAGAAAAGATATCCAGCCCAACTTCAAGTAGAATATTACATGAGAGATTAAGAACATCAAGGTTTTAGCTTAAGACTTTGTGTTTGGGCAATTGCCTTGCAAGACGAGAGAGTGAGTGAGAGAGAGAGAGAGAGAGAGAGAGAGAGAGAGAGATATTAAGCATTCTCCCTTCTTCCTAAAGTAAAAATAAAATAAGGAAAAATGTTAAGAGTGAAATAGCATCACAGTCACTGATGCCTGAAGAAAATTATATTCATCAGTGCATGGACAACAAAATCAGCCTCTCCTCCCTGCTCAGCAAGAGGGACAGGTGCCAGTAAGGCTTAAAAACTCTGAAGAATAAAGGCTATGTCTCTGTAGAGTTGAAATCACTATTATAGGGCTTGTGTTTTACAGGAACTCTAGGTACAGTGACAAACACACTTCTTGTGTCAAGTAGAAAATTCATTTGCTTTGATTTGGCCCCAGGTTTTTAATGTTTTCCTTGCTGCTCTTCTTATCCTTTTGCTCCTTGAAGACTGTGACCCATTCTGTCTACGAATATAATGTCCCATTTCTGAAGTTACCACCACCAAGACCTGGATTCATGGCAACTATATGTATGTCAGAGAATGGTGCTTCATGGAGTTTTTAATGATTGGGTTTTTAGAAGTAGATTACAAGGCCTTTTTAACAGGATGTTCGCTCGATGACTTTTGGTTTGCAGCAAACTGTGTTTTATCCATAGACCTTTTTCTGAAGTTGATATTAGGGGGGCATGGAGTTAGTTCAGACTCATAACAACCCTATGGGCTGACCCTGTGGCATCCTCCCAATAGTTCCTGTTCTTGCAGCCGCTGAGTCAATCCATGTCATTAATGACCTTCCCAGTTTTTGCTAACACTCTACAATTCCATGCTTAAGTAATGTCTTCTCCAGAGACTGACCCCTTCTGATAACATATCCAAAATATGTGAGATGAAATATCTGCATCCCTGCTTCTAAGGATCATTCTGGCTGCATCCTTTCAAGATAGCCTTAGTCATTCTTTTTATAGCCCATTGTATATTCAATATTCTATATACATGCTCCACATGATTATAATTCAGTGTTCTGGATTTCTCATTCTACACAAAGTTGTTCATAATTTGTTATATGCCACAAAGTTGAATGTCTTTGCATACATTGCTCTATGTTCCCTTTCAAATTTCTTTCATTTCTGGCAGCTACATGTTGATCTAGTGCTGCAACAATTTTTTTTATTTTCTTCAGTATATGCTGGTTGTGTGTGCTATGAACTCTATTTTAAAATAATTTTCTAATTCTATTGGGTCATTTTCCTGTGGTACTTGGCACAAATATGGATCACTTCTGGTTGGTTGATCAGGTAGTCTTCCACATTTTTTGGCATAGATGAGTAAACACCTCCAGCAAAGCATTGTGTGCTGACACCTTTCCATTGGTATTGACTCATCAATTCTTAGAGCCTTGTTTTAGCCAATACTCTGAGTGCAGTTTGAAATTTTTGACTCAGTCCTTGGTTATGTTACCTCCTGGAATGGTTGAAAGTCAGCCACTTCTTTTTGATTTGGTGGCATGCATTCCTTCCATATTCTTTTGATATGTCCTATATTGTATAGTATTTTGCCAATAGAATCCTTAGTAGTTCATCTCAAGAGCTGGATGTTTTGGGTCAGTTATTTCAGTCTGAGAAATGCCAAATATGTTCTTCCCTTTGGAGTTTCTAACTCTAGGTCTTCCCACATATCATTATATTAATTGATTTTGTCTTCTTGGGCTGCCTTTCAAATATTTATGTTTAACTCTCTACCTCATCATTTTTCCCATCCATTTTTGCTTCTCTGTGTCCTACAGAAGGTTTCAGGGTTTCTTTTGATGCTCATTTTATTTATTTTTTTGCTGACATTTCACATTCTTCATATATGATGTTCTTGATATCATCACATAAGTCATCTGGTCTTCAGTCATTCATATCAAAGGTGTTAAATTTAATCTTGAGATGGTACTAAACTCAGGAGGAATATATGTGAGGTCATATTTTTCCTTGAGTGTACTCATTTTAATTTTCTTTAGCTTCAAATCCAACTTGCATAGGAGCACTTGATTGTCACTTCCACATCAATGTGGACTTGACCTTGGTCTCATTGATGACTTTGAGTTCCACTTTTCAAGTATGTAGTCTATTTGATTCCTGTGTCTTTATTCTATGCTGCAAGTGTCATGTGCACAGTCATCATTTACATGGTTGAAAACAGGTATTTGAAATGTCTGAATCATTGGTCTTATAAAATTCTACCGTACAACTTCCAATATTGTTTTGTCATTAATGCCAAATTTCTATGTACTGATGCTTCCTCTTGGTTTCTAACTTTTATATTCCAATTGGCAATAATATCAATATATCTTTATTGCAGAGTTGATCAATTTCAGACTGTGAACATTGGAAACAAATCTTAAGTTATTCAGTTTTAACCTTAGTGGTGAGTACTTAAGTTTAAGTGAAAGTGGCATTAACTGGCTTTCTTTATAGACATAGAACTGTAATCTTACCACTGACATTGTACTTACATGATTGAGGTTGAAACGTTCTTTTTGACAATAAGTGGGACACCATTCCTCTTCAATGTGCCATTCTAAGCAGAGGAGACTAAACGTCTTTCTGATTCTAAGTGACCAATACCAGTCCATTTCAGCTCAGGAATGCAAAGGCTTTTGATCTTTATGATTTCTGCTTCTTTTTTAATGACTTCCAATTTCCCTATGTTAATTCTACCTGCATTCCATCTTTGAAAGGATTTTTGCAGCTATTTCTTCCCATTTGAAGTAAGAGCATCCAAAACATGACTAAGAATTAGTATACTTATAACTATATTTCCAAGAGACATTAATAGATAAATTGTAAACAGGTGGTTAACAACAATCTTTATATTCTTGAGAGGGTTTACAGAGATGATTCATTCAGTCATGTTTTAGATTAACCATTGTTGGGTGCCCATTAAACACCAACACTATTCTAAACCCAAACTCTGGGAGATGTACTTCCCAGGAAAAGTATGAATGTTTATTGAATAGATAACCCATTGTTACTGCTTATGATGAACTTTCTAAGTGGTAATATCTGCAATTGAAATAAGGAAGTGAGAAACCAAGAAAGTTGTGAAAACTAATAATGGTGTTCAGCTAAGATTTTGATAGATGTGCAGTAGTGTTTCAGGTGAACACGAATATTAGAAAAAGTGTATCTGAAGATTGTGTGTGTGTGTGTAAAGGTTGAACAGGGCATTTCAGCTAATACCCTGTATGCTGAAATAATATGATCAGTTTTTGAACCAGTTGACTGTGGCTATGATTCAGAAGATGTTTAGGTAAGGAGCTGAGGCCTGAGAAGCAAGTTGACAGATATCGAAGGGCTCTGTAATTTTTATTAAAGAGTTTGGGCATTGGCAAAAGGAAATCTGTTTAGTAGGAAATGGAGAACAATCATAGTATATATATAGCTAACCCTGATAGCTAGTTGAAGGGTTAAGGCTAGGGAGAAATACTTAGGATAGAGGCAGTAAGTAGGCTATTGTAGCACTCCAGGTAGAATCGATGAGGTGCTAAAGAAAGCAGAGGAAGTGATATATGGTTTTGAAACTTTTTCCTAAGGCAGAGAGCACTGGAGTGACAGGAAAAGATCACACATGGCAAGATATGTGCTCATATCAAGTGTACAAGGGAGATGTCTTAGCATATAGTAGATTAACAGGAGAGGAGGAGCCACATTCTTGGATAAATTCTGGGAGTTGTACCTGCTCACTAGCCTGGAGCACATATTTCTGGACCAATGATTCTGAAAATTTAGAATCACAATCATCTGCAGTCTTGGTTAGGGGTGAAATTGTAAGGATCTGCATTTCTATCAAATTCTCAGATGGTGTACCACCTACTCTGAGAACCTCTATAATTAGAGAGAGAGCAAGATGTCATCATGTAGAAGCCACTATTTTGTGGGATAGGGTAGTGGAGTGGTGGGAGGAGGTCTTCTTGCAAACAGCTAAACCTACCAATGTGGTGACAAATGAAGAAGACCTAGAGGACTTTCCTCTCCTGGGACAGGGAAGATGCAATCTCCTCCCTCACGAAGATGAGATGTTACTCCCAACATTTTATTTGGGACTTTCTATGAGCCTGCATTATCCAATATTAAGCTCATTTTGATTTGACTTAACTGGTATTTCTTGGGTGTGGATCACATATTCCCCAGGCTACAACTAGGAAGTGTGAGAATGGTAGGACTCTTAAATACACTTTCCAGGAGCTGATTTAGGGATCATTATAGGTACTTACTCAAAGTATGCTACCTATAGCACCATTCTTGCAGAATATTAATAGGTACCATGTGTAAAACAGGCTTACTTGAGTAAATAACTTTTGAAAGTCATGATAAAATAAGGCAAAAACCTTGTTCATTTCCAAAGAACTTCTCTGAGTCTATAATATTGTTTGCTAAGAATATCTGTGAAGAATATCTACCACCATCCCCACTATCACAACCGTGTTTTATAACATCTAGAAATCCTTTATTTAGCGGTGTCTTTAGGAGTGAGTATAATAGCAAATACCCCCTAGGAAATTCTGCCATTAAAAGAACGATTCTAAAAAAAAGGACTTTTTTAGAATAGTAACACTCAAAGGATACTTCACAGGTTGGTCTGTGACAAAAATATTGGGAATCCACAAAAATGTTGCAAGTACATGGACACTGTAATATTTTGTGAGCTGAATTTTATTCCATTTCAGGTTCATCTTTATTTTTAAATAATGCATTTCCTATAATAACTGGGGTGTTTACACTTTCTTTTGTACTAAAGTAATGGCAATGGGAGATAATGATTTTCCAAATATTCTTATATGTGTTTTAATTGAAAACTTAGTATCTTTATTCTAGTCTCTTCATTTTAACATAATTTTATTGTTCTGTTAGGTATACAGATATCATCTGACTCAAACCCGAAACTCATAGTGAAGCAAGTGAGTTTTGAAGACAGATACAGAATAAGTAATAATAATGTTTATAATCATTTTTGTCAACACTGTCTTCATCAGAAAAGGTCATTCCCTATCCAAGGATTTGATGACACCCGTTAGGGCAAATTAGTGCCTTTCCTAGCATTAATTGCAACAGGACCTTGAAGAGCTTGTGTTATCACAGGCAAAACATGAAGCATTTCATAATCGGTAGAAAATTAGAACCAGCAGGATGCCATGTGTCCATTTTTATATTTTTGTTCTAGGCAAACCCAAGACAGTGCATGATGGATTATGATTAATTATATTTACTTACATAGTTCTCTTTGTGGATATTACTATCTGAACAGGGAAGGGGTAAATATTAAGCAGACTCCTGGGAATTAGTCAAACTCACAGCCAAACATTTCCATTAATCTTTCAGATCACTCTCATTTATAAAATAACCCTAAAGTTACTTAATCTTTCTCTTTGAAAAGGCATCTTTACCTGGATTTTTTTAAATGTACTAAATTATTTGAGAAGTTAGTGCTTCCAGATACAAATGTTCAAGATTCTTATGACATACATCGAGCTAAACGGTAAATGAGGACACAGCAGTGATTCTCTATCACCTGAGCTGTGTCTCCTCTCCTCAGTGATTTATCGATCACTCATGCCAAATACTGCTTAAAGCAGGTCAAATATCTTTGTGGAGATTATAAAGGAGAGAGAAAAACACACTTGCAAGTAACAAACAGATGGTATCTATATATTAGACACTATTTGTAAGTGTAAATATTCATTATGTATTCTGAGTTGGGCTATCAACTAAAAAAAAATAGCTTTCTAAAGAAAGGTTTATTCTTCACAGAGCCTGAGATTACTTTTCATGGTTTCCTAAGACAGTGCCTTTCACAATGTACTCTACAGACTGCCTAATCATAGTCACTTGGGAAGCTTGCTGAAAATGAAAATCTGTGTGTTCAAAAATAATGTGTGATTCCACTGGGTAATTTTCAAAAGGACAAATGCCAGGTCTTTCTTTCTAGTCTGACTGACTCTGGGAACTCCTTGGATCCTGTCCACCCCAGATGACCCAGCTAGTACTTAAAAAGCAGGTGGTATTCCTTTCAGCATCACAGCAATGTGCAAGTTATCGCAGCATGAGATCATGACCAATATTTAATAAATAGAAGACCAATCCAGAACAGGGCAATCAACAAATAAAACTGACACAATAAAATAAAATAAAAGAATTTCCACCTTTTGATGGATTTGGTAGCTGTTAGCAAAATACATTTTATTTTTAAATAGAAAACACCACAAAAGAAACAGTCTTATGACTTGCTGTTTACTGTAGTTGGATATCATTGAATAAGTTCCTACTTATAACCACCATATGGACAACAGAATGAAACATTAAACATTTTTAAAATCATTTTAATGGAAACTCATACAACTCTTAGCACAATCCATGCATACATCTATTGCATGCAAACCACATTTTTATCTTTACCATCATCATTTTCAAAACATTTTCTTTCTACTTAAGCCCTTGGTATTGGTTCCTCCTTTTCCCCCTCCCTCCTCCCTCCCTCATGAACCTTTAATAATTTATAAATTATGATTATTTTTGTCATATTGAATACTGTCCGATGTCTCCCTTCCTCCACTTCCCTGAAGGAAGTGGTAATATAATCGGTTATAATTGGTTCCTCCATTCTACTCCACCTTCCCTCCTTCACCACTCTCCCAACTAGTCCTAAAGGGATTATCTGTCCTGGATTCCCCATGTTTCTGATTCCTAGCTGTACCAGTGCACATCATCTGGTCTGACAAGATTTACAAGGTAGAATTCAGACCATGATAGTGGGAAGGAGAAAGCATTTTATAACTAGAGGAAGTTGCTTGTTTTATCATTGCTACACTGTGCCCTGACTGGCTCATCTCCTCCCCACGACCCTTCTGTAAAGGGATGTCATTTCCCCTGCAGAGGGACCCTTGGTCCCAATCTGTACTCCCCTTCATTTATAATGATATTATTTTTAGTTCTTTGATGCCTGGTACCCAGTCCCTTCAATGGCAGATAGTCACACAGGCTGGTGTGCTTCTTCCATGGGAACTTTGTTGCATCTGAGCTAGATGGCCGCTTGTTTACCTTCAAGCCTTTAAAGTCCCAGATGCTATATCTTTTGACAGCCGAACACCATCAGCTTTTTTCACCACTTTTTCTTGTGTACACATTTGTCTTCAGTGCTCATATCAGGAAGGTGGGCATGCAATGATATGATTTTTGTTCTTTGATAATGGATAACTGCTTCAATTGATACCTCGTGGTCACACAGGCTGGTGTGCTATTTCCATGTGGACTTTGTTGCTTCTGAACTATATGGCCACTTGTTTACTTTCAAGCATTTAAGACCCTAGAGACTACATATTTAATAGCCAGGTACCATCAACTTTCGTCACTTTTGCTTGTGTGCACATTTGTCTTCAGTGATTGTATCGGGAAAGTGAGCATCAAGGAATGCCAATTTAATGGAACAAAGTGTTCTTGGATTGAGGAAGTACTTGAGTGGAGGCCCAATGCCCATCTGCTGCTTTAATACTAACCTTATAAGTATATGCACATAGATCTATTTTCCTATCATCAGATATAAATAAATTTACCTATGCTCATGCCTCTTTTTAGACCTCTGTAAATGCTCTTTGCTTCCCAGTTCTTTCCTCTATTTCCTTTTACTTTGCTTTTGTCCCACCACCATTCTCATCCTTCATTTGGATTTCAAGAATTTCTCTCTGTTACATTACTCTTGACCAATCCCTATCTGACTCAACTAGAGGACACTTCTGGAGGTGAACAAACAGACCTTGAACTATTTCCAGGTCTTTCTTTTGTTATTATTATTATTTTACTTATTTATGTATTTTTCTGGACATTTTGGTGTTTTTGTTGCTGTTATCCTTTTCTTTTCTTGTGTTGCTTCATTTTGTGACATCTTGATTTTTCGTACATATTATTATCTCTGCAAGTCTATCTAGATAAGATAGGTTGGATAAACAGTCTGGGGGAGAAAACAATGGGACAGATGCTTCTAGGGGGATATGGGAGATGAGAGGTTAGGGGAAAGCAAGTGGTGTTGACCATCCCAGGGACAAGGGAACAACAAATGATCCAAAATCAGTGGTCAGGTGGGTGCAAGAGGCCTGAAACATTAAATTTTTTAATCTAATCTCTGCTTGAGCCCAGTGTGGTAGCCTATGTCAATCTATTTCTTTGCAGGTATTCCTTCTTTTCACCAAGTGTGTGCATGTGTTAGCACAAGTAGACTAGGGAAGCAAATCCAGAGACACTCACATATGTGTTCGATAAAGCTTTATATGAAGAAGTCATTACATATAAGGAAAACATCCCAGTCCAGTTCAACTCCAGTTCATAAGTCTGAGACTAGTCCTTCAATCCCTCTTAAGACTCAAGCAATTACATAAAATGATGCAGAATGCAGCATGATCACAAGCCCGTGGTGCAGAGTCTTGTGAATCCAATGGTGGCAGAAGCATCCCACATGTCTCATGAGTCTCAGTGGGGCTCATTAGCAGGAAAGGTGAAGCAGAGTGGGAGGTTTTCGGGACTCTCCTTATGAGGTCACTTCTACAAGAAGGCACCATCCAGGCTGATTGATAGGCTAAACTCTACCCCTATACTTCAATTTGACCCAAAATTATGTGACTATTGCAATGTATTACCAAACATGATCTCATTATTTAGACATTCTGCCCCTTCTAATAAAATACCAAAGCACAGGAGGGGAATTCTCACCATTCTTGCTCTTTTTTCAAGACAAATTTGTTCATTCTTCTAGCCATCTTTGGTATATTCAATGTTCTTTGCTAGACCCAGAATTCAAGGACATGAATTCTTCTCCAGTCTTATTTATTGTCTGCCCAGCTTTCCTATGCACATGAAGCAATGAAAATACCTTGGCTTGGGTCAGGTGCACCCTAGTCCTCAAAGTGAGATCTCATTTCTTTAATGTTTTAAAGATTTTTGTTTTGCTTTGTTTTGTTTTTGCAGCAAACTTGCCCAATGCAATCCATCATTTGATTTCTTGACTTCTGTTTCCATAACTGTTGATTGTGAATCCAAGCAAAAAGAAATCCTAGACAATTTCATCACTCTATTTATGATGATGCTACTTATTTCATGAAGCTACTTATTTGTTCAGGTGTAATGAATATTTTATTCTTTTATGTTGTGGTGTAATCCACAGTAAAGCTTGGATGTAGTCTTTGCTCTTCAGTAAGTGCTTCAAACATTTTGTTTTAGCAAGCTGCTTGAGTCATCTGCATATCTCAGGCTTTTAATGAATCTACAATCTTGATACCACATTGGTCTTCATATAGTCATATTATTTGCTCAACATAAAGATTGACTAGGGAAAAAATAAAACTAAACTAAAGATTGACTAATTAATGTGAAAAGGATACAACTATGAAACATATCTTTCCTGATTGAGATCTGAACAATTTTGAGTCCTATGTGCAAGATTTGCATGTTCTTGAATTCCCGTTCTTCTCAATGTTACACACAGTGTTAAGTCTCACAGATAGTCAACTGCCTTTTCATGGTCAGTAAAACACAGGCAAACATAATTCTGATACTCTCTGCTTTCAGCCATCTGCCATAAACAATTATATTCCTCATTGTAATCCAGTTTTAATTTCAGGAAGTGCCCTATCCATGTACTACTGCTACTGCCTTTGAGTTGATTCTGATTTCTGGTGACCCTAAAAGAAAGCATAGAACTACCTCTGTGTGTTTCTGAGACCATAACTGTTTATAGGAGTAAAAGGCCTCATCTTTCTCCCATGCACTATTGTAACTACCATTTAAAAATTATCTTCAGCAAAATTTTACTTATATTTGACATTAATAATATTGTTTGAAACCTTTCACAATCTGTTGGGTCACTGCATTGTATAGAATAGGCACAGGACTGATGTCTTCTAGTCAGAAGGTCAGGTAGCTGACTTCTAAAATTTTTGGCTTAAAGGAGTGAAGACATACAGCTTTGTATCTACTTGTTCAAATAGTTCAACTGGTATTTTGTTAATTCCTGCAGGCTTCTTTCTTCATCATTGTCTTCAGTGAAGCGAGATTTCCTTCTTTTAAGATCATCAGTTCTTGAAATGGATGAACATTGATCAGTACTTGTTGATACAATGATCCTGTGCATTTCCTCTACTCTCTTTTGATGTTTCCTGTGTCATTCTTCCTATCGAAATCCATTAGAATCTCAACACAAAGCTTGGATTGTTTTTCTCCAATTCTTTCAACTTGTGAAGTGTTGTGTTTTTCCCTTTTGCTTTTCTGATTTCATGTTTTTACATAGTCCTTTTACTTGGTCGTCAGCCCTTATGCTTCATCAGTTCTCCAAGTCACTTGAGCTCCTTTATGTTCAACAAATTTCAAAGATTCCTCTGATATTCATTTTGGCTTCCTCCCACCATCTTTTTAATCACCTGTTGCTTTTTTATATATGATGTCCTTGATGTTATCCTACAAATCATCTAGTTTCAGTAATTGGTGTTCAGTGCATCAAGTCTCTTTTTGAAAATGTCTATAAATTCATATAGCTTAAGGCAAGGAAAAGTCCCCAGTACATGAAGAATTGCATGCTCCTTTCAAATCCTCAATGGTAGTGAGATTTTAATAAGCATTTGTCACCCAAATTATAAGACCCTCATCTATATAATGAAAAACAAGCGTTTCCACAAAACAAGGTGGGCTACCTGCATGAGTTGGGCTTAACTGAATATCTAACTCAGTCAGGGCTTTTAAGCAGTGCAGTTCAAAATATTTTCCTTCCAATTGCAGTCTTCTAGGTGTACAAAACTAATAACATAAGTGGGTTGTTTTGTAGATGTGTAACTTCCAACTTGTCATCTCCAGACATTGGACAGTTTTATGACTCAATTTGTTATGTGTGCTCTTCTAGTCTCACCACTAAACTATGAAAGTTCTTCTTGAAAAGGTAGGAAGTTGACTGTCATGAAACAGGTATCTCTGCACAAAGACATTTTTCTCTCTCCTGTAGGAGACATAACTCATCATGGATGTCAAAGTTAAACCATATATATATATATGTATATATAAAACTATAATATATATAACTATAATTAAGCTACCACATTTATTAACCCAGTCTATTGGTTTTCCACAGCTGAACATAGCCCTGACTTAGTAAAAGAATTAAATGAAGAAATTGAGAAATTGGAAGCAACTTTGCTTAAAACACTATCCGTTAAAGTTAGAGATACATGGAACTAGAGAATTTCAAGCACAGTTCTGAATGTTTCAGGATACCACAAATATGTTTAATGCAATATTGTGGAAGCAAATGTCAGAAGGGATAGAAATTTAATCCATTTCTCCTTCTTCCCCCCTAGGTTTTTGACCAGACACGCAACCTTCTCAAAGGTAAACAACATTTAACCATTTTCCAATTGCCTTGAAAAATCCAGCACGATCACATAGATTTTGGATATACTATTACTGTGCTTTTAGCTGGTTTGTGGAAGTAATGAGTTTGCTGTTCAGTTGGCATCCAGACGTGGATTTTATCTGTGATAATAATAATGATAGGGCCATATGACTATGGCTCGAGTAAGTACTGGGCTCCTTCTGAGAAACAGAAGGAGAGTTTTCTCTGGTTTTCTTGCTTGATTAGCCCTTTTATGGGACAGCAGACTCTCAGTCTCTGATGTTCAAAGACAGAAGAAGATTTCTTTGTGAACAGCTGTGGCAGAACCTTGTACCTTTACTAAAGCCGATTGGGGTAGAATTTAAAAGCAGAGTGCCTCCTCATTGTGACTTCAACTCTGGAGCTCCACTGAGGTCTCCCTGTCAGGTCCAACAGGGTGGCATCGGCCAAAGTAGCTGAACTCTCCAGGAGGATCCATCAAAAACCAGTAACTGAGGATGTGTTAATCACATTAAAGGACACAATAGGAGCCTCCCGTATTTCATTAGAAAGTCAGGATGCAATTGATGTGCACCATCTGGTTTGCACATTCAGGAATAACTTTTTACAAAAGGGCACATATCCAAGTTCGATGTTTCATATATTGCAAAAGGGAAACCCATAAGCAGTTCTATTTTTAATGAGAGCGGTGCTATTGCTACAATTGGGGTGGACTTCTGGCAAGGGCCTAACCCACAAGTGTTTGCAGTGCATTCAGCAGTTGTATCTTATTTAAAGCCTGGGCTTCCAGTTGAAATTCTCCACATATTAATTGGGAAATAGAGAGATGCACCATTGTCATCCAGCATCTGGCTTCTTTGGTACTAATTATGACTTCAGCTTATCACAAAGACTAGTATTTTTAAAATTATCTCCTGTTATATACTATGTTATGTCAAACAACCGTGTTTTCACAGCACAGCAGAAGTCAAGTTGAACTTTACTATGTATTGCATGCTTTAAAAATGATCTTTTGGATGGAGGACCTACTTAGAAACAACAAACAGAAACAAATCAGTAAGAAAGTGTAAGATTTAATATTGATACTTTATTATGGTCCTGAAAATACCAACTTTATCTAAACAAAGCAACTACTCGAGAAGGCAGTTACTGACTGCCTAACTGAAGAGAAATAGCGGTGAATCAGGAAGGATCATTTACATGAATAGTTTCTTCAACTTCCTGCATGATTCTAGAATTCTAAAAATTCTATACAATCACAACCATGATTTGTGAAGCAATACTAAGCTCTCTTTAACTTCTCAGTAATTGGAGGCACCTTCAGTATGTATTCCACAAGTGCAGCTCACACTGATGAAGGCAGCATAATTACATTACAGGCAATCTCATCTAAGGTAATTACAATTGTCACCATCAATCCAATTAAACAGGATAACCAACTCCATGAAGCTTTCTGACTGAATCCAGTCTTCAGGATAATAAATGTGATAAGGGATTTTGGTAGTTTTTATTTACCAAAATACAATCTCACCAACGGGGAAGTGAGTAAAGTGACACATTGGACAGTGTGCGATATGAAAAAGTCATAAAATTTTTTAAATTATTAATGGTTCATGGGGGAGGAGGAGTGGGGAGGGAGGGAGATATGGGGAGTTGGTACTGGAGGCCTAAGTGGAAGGAAGATGTTTTGAGAGTGATAATGACAAATGTGCAAATGTGGTCTGCATACAATTGATGTATATATTGATCATCATGGGAATGTATGAGCCCTCAATAAAATGATTTATAAAAAAAATACAGACTCACATAAAAAGAGATAACTGTGTGGAGGAAGGGAAAATGATTGATAGAATATAGTGATGCAAAATGCAGTTTTTTGCAGTTACTGCTCAGGAGATTTTCCCTATGCCTGTAAATTAGTACAGATGCTCAACACTACAGCTTCAGGCTCCTCAAGTTCTTTTTGGAAAGGTCAGCATGGCTTCACAGCATCATGACGGTTCACTGTAAACCATCTGGCATCTCATCCTAAATCAGCCTTCAATCCCTCTCTTCTTTAGGAGTACTTCTCTGTTGTTTCACTGAAAGATGCAGCATATTCTTTTCTTAACGGCATTTCTATCTTTGTATTTATTTAAGGCCAAATCCAGGGACACTCATACATGTATAAGAAAGAGCTTTGTATCAAAGAGCAGTTGTATATTAAGAAAACATCCCAACCCAGTCCAAATCAAGTCCATAAGTCTGATATTAGTCCATATGTCTGATACTAGACCATAAATTCCTATTCAGACTCATACAGCACATGCAATGAGGTGAAATGCAGCAAGATAACAGGCCAGTGGATGCAAAATCTGGAGGATCCTGTGGTGATGGAAGCATCTCCAGGTCTCCCTTAGGTCTCAATGAGTTTTGCCAACAGGAAGGTGAAGCAGGCCAGGTGGGGTGCCGGGGAGCAGGGTGGGGGGAGTGTATGGCTTCCAGTAATCCATTTATCTTGGCCACCTTCCCATCAAACTACAAGCAGATTGACAGGTTAACTCTGCTCACATATTCCTACAGGAGCCTCATTGGCACAAAAAAAAAAAAAAAAAAAAGCCTTGCTATCACAGTACTCAATGGAGAATGTTAGCTTGAGTAGTAATCCTTCCTTGTGGGAGGCAACATGAATCATCACTAAAAATAATAGAAAACTAGGTACTTATCAAAGACTGGACCTATCTCCATGGCTGTGGTATAAGGCCACAGGAAAAAACTAGAAGAGAATCATCCCAAGAGAAACTGGTGGCTGTGCTACATGAAGATGCTAGTGTTCTTTAGAGTCCTTCATGGGTGAGGAGCTATAACAGGTAAATCACTAAAGTTGCCTGCATCCTAATTTCCTTAGGCAAGGAGTGGGAAGGGAGAAGTTGCTATATAAGAGCAGAGACCCAGTGAGCTAATACTCAGCAGTTACTTCATTCTGCATCCTGACTTGTCATTTCTAAACCCAAGACTTTCCACCTGTCCTGATATCTCCTTCTCATGTGATTCTCATGCTCCCCTACCATCAACCACATTCATGTCACTCTTGGACACTATCAGAAATGGCCTCTGATACACACAACACAGGTTCCATACAGGTGTAGTTGTACAGCGATAATTATTATTTATTATAATAAAGATATAGAGAGCATGAGAGAGAAACCATAAGAGTCAGACACATTTCACATCAGGGTAACATGCTCACCTCCGCCCGGCTTGGTGGTCCATGTGAAGAGAGAGAGTGGGGGAAGGGATTACATATGAGGGAGGGGCCTGAGAGCGCCCATTGCTCAGAGACAGGAGAGAGGCGAGAGAGAGGACAGAGATGAGAGGGCCTCTATCCTATGTCCCATCCTTATATACCCACTGGAGCCACGCCAGGCCCCTAATTATAGGCAAGGACATATGTCACAGGAAGGGGTTGTACCATATGCACACATTATGGGAAAGAGAGCCATCAGGGTCCCAAGTGACAAGACCAGACCCCAGACTCCTGGATGTGGCTAAACAGGTTACACTAGAGATCATTAGCAACAGCATGTGAATCTGCCCACAGGCTTCAAAGAAGTGAACCATCATCCTCACAGCAGGGGAGTTAGCTCTGTTGTGAGTCAACACAAAAGCCTCAGAGAATTGGGAACTTCGGAGATAGCTAACTTAACTTCCACACCAAATGCTGGTAAATAGTTGGCTTAATATTTTGGAGTATGCAATTGTGGAAAAGTCCTGTCTTCATCCCACAGGATGCCTCTCCTCTTCTTTGCTATTGGAGATACTGCTAATCCTGCCTTTGGATTTACCTCTTGTGGGATCTCCGTCCATAGGGGCAAGTGCAGGACGACAAAAGGGAAAAGTTGAGACTGGCTTCAGTTTTCTTTTCCACTGCAAACTCACACTGTGCTTATGGAACTAATCACTAACATTGCCAGTGTTACAATTTCCTTCACCTGTGAAGTGAAGATGTACTGTCTGCCTCGGCAACCTCATTTTCACAATGTCTCAAATGAAACTGTAGACGTGGAAAATTAATTCTAATATACAAAAATTCACATGAGGACCATCCACAGATACCTATTAATTATATCATTACTATTATTACACCCCCTTTGGTTCTGTTCATTCCTGTGTTCTGATCCCAAAGTCCATACAATGTAAATGGTATTTCTTAAAATGCCCTACTTTCATTCCCTGGTTTATAATTTCTGGACTTCCTGTTTCACTGTTGACTGTCAAATGTCTTAGAAATCTGACAGCTAGCACCATGTTGCTTACTTCTTTTATGTCTTTCCCAACATTAAATCATGCTCTGATTCTCTGAGATAGGATGATTTGTTGACACCTTTGCGGTGCTTATTTGCTCTTTGGTTTTGTCTTTCGCCCCGTCAAGCACATGATTTGAAAGAAATCATACTGCACGATGGGACAATGAACACAAAAGACCAAAGGGGAAATCAAAGGCCAGAGGGTCTCCATGATACTTTGACAAAGAATAAATCAATGGTGTAATCATAGAAGATGGAGAGATTGCATTTATCTATAATATCAGTTATCTATAATAACTGAGATTGCATTTTTTTGTTTACCTGGTAGGACAGAGACTAAGAAGCAAATTAGTGTGGTATTTAAAAAATAAAGAGATGGTAGGTTTGTGCATATTTGAGCTCGGGGAGTGGGGTCTTACATAAAGAACATACTCAGCACATAATTGGTATTATGGAATCTAATTTCTAGAAAACTCCTAGAATATATCTAGTTAGATAGCTTTGATAAAAAGTGAAATAATTATGAGTGAGTAAATGAATGAATAATAGAGATAGAAAGTTTCGAATCACTTTACTTTGCCTGTTCAAAAATGAATAAACAAAGATTCATTTTCAATGAAAGAAGGTTATTCAGAGGAACTATTGCAATCCTAATCCTGGTGAGATTGAATTAACCATTACGGATATTCAGTATTACCACCAATGTACAATCTTATAGATTAGAATTGTGACTGATTTGTGCGAAATTGAGGAGAGGGTGATTTATTGAATTCTTGAGGTTTTTTGTTTTTTCCACTTTGCAGATCCTAGGATCCAATCTTGATATGATTCCATGTCAGGGCATTTATGGAATAGAATTAAGAATTAGTCACTGCAATAGCTTTTTGTTGTTGTTGTTACATTATAAATTATACCAAAATTTAGCCGCACAAACAACAAGCATTTATTACTTTTCAAATAACTTCTGAGGGCCAGGCATCTAGGACTAGTTTTGTTCAGGATTTCTCCCTGTACTGTAATCAAGTTGCCAGTGTAGACTGTAGTCTAGAAGCTGGGCTGGAGGAGTCACACCCAGGATGGCTTATGAATTTGACTGCTGTCTCAGCTCCTAAGTATTGCCAGGATACTCAGTAGTTCCCCATTATGCTGGACTCTGTAGGGTACTAGAGTGACCTGAAAACATGGCAACTGAGTTTCTCCCACGTGGGTGAAAGTCAGAGAGAGAGAGAGAGAGAGAGAGAGAGAAGAGAACAAGCAAGTAACTTAAAACCATAGTAACTTTTAGGACCTAACCTCAGAAGTAACATACCATTACTCCTGCTGCATCATATTGGCAATACCCACCAGCCCTTATTTAGCAGGGACTGGAATGGGTAGACTATAGAAAGACATGAATAGAGGGCTCATTAGAGCACTGATGAAACACACACAATATTCCTCTGGTTCCGTGAGGCTCCCTCACCCCTTCTATTATAACCTTAGTCCTGCCTTTCACAATAGCATGTGCAGAGGTATAGATAAGAGATAATACCTTATGGCACATGGAGTCTAGGAACAGGAATGGGAATAGCAATAACAGAATGGTAGGATAAAGGTGGGGAGTTGAGGGGAGGAAGCAAGCACCAATCAAATGAGTGACTCATAACCATACAAACCTCCCCCCTCCAAGGGGATAACCAACAGAAACCATGGGAGAAGGGAAATAGCGGTCGATGTAAGAATAATAATTTTTAATATATCAAGGGGCTATAAGGTAGGAGGAGGGAAAAAAGAGGAGCTGGTATCAAGGCTCAATGGAAAGTAAATGTCTAAAAAGAACTATGCAACATATGTACAAATATGTTTGATGCAATTGATACAAGGATTGTTATAAAGAGTTTTAAAAGCCCCCAATAAAGTGATCTTTTAATATAAAAAAAACCATGACTAGTAGGAGGCAGATATCACTCGATACTATGTTGAACACTGAATATATATCTGCTTTGAGTTTCCATCTGAGTAACCAATATCTGAAGAGATTCTGATGTTCCCTTTTAAACTAAATGAACAATTAGCTGAATGTGGTTTCTTGGTTACATGATGCTATAGTTACCACTTATATTAGTGATGTTTCATGTTCCCTTTAAACCTGTGACTGACTGAACCAACAATATGTCCATTCACTTTACTGGAGTTCTCGAGAACTACAATGGTCTATGTGCCCAATACACCTTTCTTCCCAAGGCAGCTGCTGGCCAGGCAGTGTCCGAGAAGGCACCAGAGAAGGAAGTAGAAGGTTTTGACACTGTTTGGACTGCTAGGTTGTATCACCATCTCAGCTTTTCTCTTTCTCAAATCCAGCTGTTTCCTGTACCAACTTGTTCAAATGCCTAGAAAGCTCTAAGAAAGGTGATTTAATAAAGTTATAATGTCAAGAGACTGCTTAGATTTAGTTGACTTGGGGGTCGGGTGTAAGCATTTATCATTTGAAAAACTTAAATATATATTGTATATGACTTAAGTAGTCAGTCTCCACAAGCTCTAATTGACATGATACCTCTTTTTTGATATTTTGT
This sequence comes from Nesogale talazaci, assembly GCA_004026705.1. Classification (NCBI taxonomy): domain Eukaryota; kingdom Metazoa; phylum Chordata; class Mammalia; order Afrosoricida; family Tenrecidae; genus Nesogale; species Nesogale talazaci. The sequence continues at coordinate 38,313 of PVJH01016968.1, forward strand.
GGGTATAGATCACAGATCATTAAATCAACAAGCAACTTCAGAAGTTACCTACTTTCTCAAAATAGAGATGAAGAAACCGAGGGCCAGAGAGGGTGAGAAGGTGGCCTGAGGTTACAAAGCCCCTTAGTGGTATCCAAGGGTTACAATCTAGTCTCCTGAACTCTTGTCCTTTTCTACCATCTACCATACCATTTATCTTTCATTTAAAATGAACACCCACTTCAAGAAACGGAGCAGGGCCAGTTAGAAAAGGAAAGAGCCAGTGTATGTAAGACACTGTTGCTATTGAAGATTTCCCGCTTAATTGATATATGTTTCCCTACTTTGCAAATCACGTAAATGAGTAATCTGATTCTGGGAAGGGGGTGGGAGAATGCTGCTTTGGAAAATCATTCAATATGGACTTGTATCCTGCTTCTCATGTACCTTTTGGCCTGTTTAGTACTGATGCTGCATTGAAAGGGGTTAAATGGGAAGCATATCTTCCAGGAGTGAAATGCAAGAGGAGTGCCAGTTCTGCGGACTGGTGCAAAGATGTGCGGGGTAGATACCTGCCAACCCACTCTACCCACTCTACCCACAGGTAGATACCTGTGCAGATCCTGCCAACCCACTCTGGATGCTTTACTTGTTTGCTTTCTGTTTCTCCCATCTTATCCCAGGTCAGGGTTCTTTGCCCAGTCTTTGATACACTTGAAGTCATAATTTGGCCTCAGAGAGTATAGGATAGTCTCTGTCCTTGAGAAGATTATTTCAAAGTCTTCCAGCCAACATGTCAACAAAGTCTGTTCTTTGTGCAGTTGAGATTTTATTAAGGAAGGTCTCGTGTTTGTGCCAAATGGGTAAACTTACATTCTTTGCCATTTCTTTAAAGGGCTATCATGTTAATTTAGTTTTGTTGGCCATTTTAAAGATGTGAAAGTTTTTTATCCACAGATTCTTTTTTTTCTTTGGCATCATTGCCCTCTAGTGGGAGGCCCAGCCTTGCTCCTGGAGAGCTGCTGCTGGACTTGAACTGCCAAGCCAGTGGGCCGCGGTCCCGCACACAACCACTATGCCACTGGGGCTCAGCCCCCATCCACAGATTCTTTATTCATAAATGGCTCCTTTCCTGGATGTTCTATCCCTCACAATTATCTTTTTTAGATTAACCTAAATGATCTGTGAGTGCCCCAACTCTAAAAATTTGGTTAGAATCAGGATTACATGTGGAGGGATATTAATTTTCAGACTTTACCTATAGAAAATTAACTCCTGTCTTAAGCATTTTGGCAAATGAAAAATCTATATTACTGATTTGCTAGATTTCCAATAATGTCAATAAATTCTCTTCAAATAATATTTCCCCTGTTAAATAGTGTTATGTCAGAAATTCATGAATATCAAATACTTTCAACTACTCCCATAATTGGATGCAAATTATATATGTTTATATGTAGATGGGTATTGCAAAATTTTCACTGATGATGAGGTTTGGAATATTTAAGGGGTCATATGCTTCATGCCTCAAACTCAGATTTATAAGATGCTAAAAAACAGAATACCACAGAGCTCAATCAATGAAATGCTAAAAGCAGGAAACAAGAAGTTACATAGGAGGGAGGGTTAGCAGATACCAGGTTCCTGCAGTACCTCTTTGGGGCAGGATTCATAGGTTTATTATAATTGTTATTATAATTACCTAGGGCTTGATGTCACTTTGAGGATTAAGGTGTACATGACCCAAGACATGGCGTTTTCAGTTATATGCATGTGAAAGTTAGACACTGAAGAAAGTGGCGTATGCATTTGAATGATGGTGCTGGTGAAGAATTTCCGTAGAGTGCCAAAAAGACCAATGCATCGGTCTTGGAAAAAAGTACAGGTAGTATGCTCCCTAGAAACAAGGATGAGGAGACTTGTATTTGGACATGTTTCCATGAGAGGCCAACCCTAGCAAACCACGTCCTGCTTGGTAAAGTCGAGGCTCAGTGAACAAGAGAAAGACATAACTGTTCTAGATGACTTGAGCATTGGGGTCATGGTGGGGACGGCTCAGGCATGGGCTGGGTTTCCTTCTGTCGTGCATGGGGTTGCTGTGCATTAGAGCTGACCCAGCAGCACCGAACAACAACAACAGAGCTTGATCTGAAGCCTGACGATGGAGCCACCCCTTTCTAAAGAGGACCTTTTCCTATCTAAGTATGTACCACCTTAATCAGCTTTGTCATTGATGGGCAACTCCTTTAAACATGTGAAAGTACATTTTGCAGGTCTTAATTGACCCCAAAGGAGGTCTTTGAAGTTCAATGCATCTAAACCCTATTTAAAAATTAAGCACTTCTGAACTAAAATAGCATATCTATGCTATTATATATGTGTTATTCAAATCAAAGGACTTAATAAATCTTAACACCTGTAACCCAATTAATCTGACTCCATCCTGTACCCACTCATGCAGGAACTCCAAAACTCTGTAAATGTCTCCCTCCCTAGCCATTCGGGAAGTCCCAGGTGATGTCTCACATGTATGCGGGAGCAATTTCCTCAGAATGAATATTACTTTACTGGAGCTTCCCCTCGGGACAGTATCATCTCCCACTTCCTGTTACCACCCACAATGAGCTTTATGACCCTATGCCTTTTCAAATACCTGCCAGGCACAGGTGCTCCATTCTGCATAATGTTTTTCCTGCTGCCCTATGTGGTCTGGCCATAATTTCTTGGTGGCATCTTACAGATAGACTGTCTTTCTCATAACTGCAACATAATAAATACGATGGATTTATTCTATGGTTAAGTAGGAAGCTTCAAGAAATGTGGCTTGAATTCCAATGAGTCAGACAGTTTAATATACAGTTTCTTTCAAATTTTGCCTGTAGGCATCTTTTCTCTCAGGAATTAGCTATGTATCTGGAGTACTGGGCCAGAGCTAATTTGAGTAATAGCCACCATGGCAGAGATCAACTCTCCATTCCTCACCAATGCTTAAGAATTGTATGTAATCAAGATTGCCCAGGGTGGGTCTCTCATCTGTTAGGATGTGTTCTTTCTGAAAGGACAATCAACACCGCACACCGTCCCCTTACTGCACACATACGCACATACTGAACTAGACCATTACTGGGAAATCCTACCAGATTAACACATGCCTAGCTTCATTTACATTCCAACAATGGCCTCGTCTTTCAACAAAGCCCTCAATCTGAAGAAAAACCTTGGGTTCCACATGAGTGAATTTGTATTCTTCTGCTGGGAAGACGACGGCCCAGGGAATCTCCTGGGCGAAGTGTCACTGTGTCCTTTGCAGTCACTTTGACTTGGAATTGGCTCAACAGCAATGAGTTTGGTGTAAATGCCAGGCCCTTTCTACCAGCGTGATGAGCATTCAGACTTGTCTGAGTCTTAGTAGTCGCCAAAGACTATATATAGATCCGTGACTCTCAATCTTCATAATGCTACTTTTACTACAGTTCCTTATGCTCAAATGACCCCAAACCATAAAATTATTTTTGTTTCTACTGTATAACTATAATTTTGTGACTGTTATGAATTGGGTAACTCCTGTGAAAGGGTCGTTCGACCCCCCCAAAGGGGTCACAACCCACAAGTTGAGAATCATTGCTCTGGATCAAGGCAAAGCCCCAACATGATGTGTACATTTGTAGTTTTCCATTCTTTTAAGAGATATATATCATAATATTTCCTACTTCAATATATTATCTTGCACCTTCATAGCATAATAGTGTTTTCCTTGGTACCATTTTTCTTTCAAGTTCTTAATATAAATAGCAATATTCTGTGCTTAAATATTAAAGAATAAAATGTCCCAGCATTTGTTTATTTTTCTACTTCTGAAAATTACAGTGACTCAGTCAGCTACAGGAATACCTAACACGATTGTTTTCAAAGTAGAGAAAGGAGTGGAAGAAAGCAGGTCAGGAGAAGGGCCTAGATATTCTGATAGCCTTGCTGCCATCGAGCCCGTGCCAACTCCTGGAGCGCTGTGGAGCGGGAGAGAACTGCCCCCGTGCGTTCTCATGACTGCAGCTCTTCACCAGAGGAAATCGCCGGTGCATGCCCCTGAGGAGTGCCTGCTGGTTTCTAACTGCCGACCTTGAAGTGAGCAGCCCAAAGTGTAAGCACCACTCCCCCGGGACTGCTATTCTAATAGCTCCCATCAAAATAGATCAAGTTACTTAAGATCTGACAATATGGTATCTGGCAGTGAAGAAAGGTTTTTAACAGCTAGGAACGTTTACAGCCTATGTCTTCATATAGCAAGTGTGTGACGTGGCTGAGCTTTGATTGCTATTCCCAACACATCCTGCCTCTTCTTGTCAGTGAAAGCATACGAAGCCTCATCAAGAGGAAAGCAACCAAGGAGTTGGATCAAGTTTGCACTTCATCTATCTATAAGCCCGCTTGCACAACCTTTCTGTACAAATATGAGCACACACAAATATTCACTTCACAACCACGCAACTTGAGCTTCATTTCAGGGATTTAAAATGGACCAGTCTTTACCTTCTTCTGCATCTATGATGCAAACTACTTTACTTTTGTTACATCCTAAACCTAACATTGCCAGTTGTCATTGAGTCACCTGCAATTCATGGTGACATTTATTTGGGGAAACTGTACTTGGCTACAAACCAATAAATTCACCCCAAAGCAACCCAATGGTCTCCTTCTGAAAATTCACCATGGAAAACCTTACTCTGACCCACATAGGACTTGCTCTCAGCCCAAACTGATCCACCAGCAACCACAATTTTAACAAAACTAGGCTTCAATCATGTTTCTTACAAAATTAGGTCTTGATCATGTTTCTCACAAAGTTTGGAATTTTTTTCCACACCAAAAAAACACACAACTGTTAAAATGTTTTTAAAATAAATGTTTTATTAATAAAATTTAAATTTTATGGAAATTCTTTGTACTGAAGAATCATGTGGGACACATTTATTTTGTTGTCACAGTTTGAGTCAGTTACAACTCACAGCCATCTGTGTTCAGCAGGGTTGACCAGAGAAACCAAACTAGAGACACTCCTGTTTGTGTAAGAGAGAGCTTATCCCAAGGAACAATTATATATCAAGCAAACATCCCAGTCCAGTTCATGTCAAGTCCGTAAGTCTGATACTAGTCCGTAAGTTCCTTTCAGACACGCAGCCCGATGCATGGTTGCCGAATGCCGATGGACGAGGTTTCGTACACTCATTGGCAGTGGGAGCATCTTCATGGCTCTCACAGTTCTGTCGTGTGGCTTGTCAACAGGAAGGTGAAGGAAGACAGGGAGGGAGGCCAGCCCCCAGTGAGATCCTTATCTGGGTCTCACCTCCAAATGAGGGAGGGCATCCAGCTGCAGCCTGATTGACAGACTAAACTCCACCCCTACATTTTTTTTTTATCATTGACATGGAATTATGTAACTGGCACAGCATCCCATGCAGAGCATAAGGAAGTACTTCCCAGTCCCTCGCCATCCTCAAATCACTTCTTTGTTAGAGTCCATTGGGACAGTCTCTATGCTAATCATCTCTTTGAGAATCTTCATCTTTCTCATACACCATGTACTTTACCAAGAATTATATTCTTCTCCAGAATCCAGTCTCTTCTTATAAGATGACCAAAGCATATGAGAAGTATCACCATCCTGACTTCTAATGAGCATCCTTAATTGTATTTCTAAGACAGATGTATTCATTCTTCTGGACGTCCAGGGTACTTTGAATACTCCTTACCGATGCCAAGATTCAATTTTCCGTAGGTCTTCTTTATTTGTCGTCCAACTCTTATGTGCTTATGGGGCAAATGAAAACAGTGAGGCTTGTCCTTCAAGTGACAGCTTTGCTTTTAAACACTGCAGTAAGATGTTTTGTCATAGATTTGCCCCAAGCAATATGTCCTTTGATGTCTTGATTGCCACTCCCATGGGCTTATGTGGATATAATTAAATCGAAATCCTTGACAACTTCAACCTTTTCTCCTTTTATCATGATACTGTCTATCAGTCATCCACTTGTGAGGATTTTTGTTTTCTCTTTGTTGAAGTGTAGTCCATACTGAAGCCTTTGGTCTTCATCAGTAAGTGTGTTGGGTCCTCTTCCTTTTCAATAGCAAGGTTATGTTGTTTTCATATTTCAGGTTATTAAGGTGTCTTACTCCAATCGTAATACAGCTCTATTTTTATTCTCGTCCAGATACTCAGATTATTTCCTAAGCATATGTATATAATAAAAGTACACATAATCTGATGTAAATGTTCCCTGATTTGAAAGCACACTGACCAAACAACTGTCTCTTGATTTATATACAGGTTCTGAAATGGCACATCTAAGTATTCTAGAATTCCCATGCTTTGTTATGATATCCATACTATGTTATAATCTACAGTTGGCAATCTATGTATGGTCAGTAAGACGCAAGTACACATATTTCTGCCTTCTCAGTTTTCAGCCAACACCAGATCCATCTGACATCACCATTATTCAACGTCCTCTTCTGAATCTGCTAGAATTTCTGGTAATTCTCATTAGATGTATTACTGCAGCAGTTTTTGAAATATCTTCAGGAAAGTTTTACTTGTGCTCCATACTGATGATATTGTTTAATATTTTGTGCATTCTGTAAGATCACTTCTCTTTGTAGTGGGCACAAATGTGGATGGTTTAAATGTGGTTGGCCAAGTAGCTCTCTCCTAAATTCCGGGGGAGAGGTGAGTAAGTATGTCCAGCATTGCACCCATTTGTTGTGACACCTCAGCTAGCCTTCTGTCAACCCCTGAAACCTTGCTTCTGACCAGTGTCATCAGTGCAGCTTGGACTTCTTCCTTCAGGATCATTTGTTCTTGATCATATGCTATCTCCTAAAGTAGTTGAATTTTGACAAATTCTTTTGGGTACAGTGATTCCATGTTTTCTTTTGATGTTTTCTGTCTCACCAAATATATTTTCCCTAAAATCTTTCAGTAGCACAACTTGAAGCTTGAGTTTTTTCCTTCAGTTTTTTCTCCTTGAGAACTCACTCAAAAACTCACTGTGATCAAATAAATTCTGACTCAAAAGGAGCCCATAGGACAGACCAGAATGCCCTTGCAAACTTCAGAGATGGAAATTTTTTACAGGAGGACAGCGCTTCATCTTTCTTCTATGGAGTGACTGGCCATTTCAAACAGCTCACGTCATGGTTAGCAACCCGTGGTGCAACCCACTGTGACACCACGGTGCTGAACACCTTGAGAAATGCTGGGCTTATTACTTCTTGCTTCCTTAATGACTCCAAACCTTTGCACAGTTCATAATCATACTACATTGTCATTGCACGCTGCCCCTTGAAAACTTCTGTTCATCTTGTTTACTTTCTCTGGAGCTTTTTTTTTGGGAGGGGGGGGCATCACTACCCATGGAGCTTTTTTTAACATTCATTTTGGTCTTTTCATTCTTTTCCTGACTTTTTAATGGCCCTTTGCTTTATAAGTAAATGATGACCTTAAAGTCACCCCCAACATCACCTGTTATTCAGTTGTGTAGTGTTCAGTGAGTCAATTCTATTCTTGGTCTTTAAATTCATGTGGAAACCCTTGGCCTTGGTAGACTCACTTTAATCTTCTTCTGCTGTCACTTGAATTTGCACGTTCACAATTGATAGCCTGTTCTGAAATCAGTTTCTGGCCTTGTTTTGACTGCTGACATTGAGCTTTTCCATCATCTCTTTCCACAGGGATAGTCAATTTGATGCCTTCTGGTGAGGTCAATGTTTTTGTTGCTGAATAAAGCTATTTCCAATGAATCAGTAGTTAGTCTTGCAATATTTTATAATGCAACTTCCAGCATATTTTCTATTATTAACACCCTAATGTTTAACCACTTTGGTTCAAACTATGGTATTCCAATCACAGCGTGGTTGTTTGTTATTGGATGATTTTCTGTCCTCTAAAGCACTCATGGCTATGAGGGGAGTCAAACCTGTCAATCAAGTGGTAGCTTGATGACACCTCCTTGGGTGTGTGGCATTTTGCATGATCATGAGGAATGCTGGGAACTGCCTGTCTCACTGCCATCTCGCGTTGCTCCTCACTGAAATTTCCTTGGTGCTCTGTGTCTGCCTCCAGGGGTGGCCCCATGTGAGCTGCCCAACCCTGAAAGCTGTCAGTGCTCTGCTGTGCTTCCACTGACGTTGGATCCACTTTGTTCTGTCTGTATGCACTGGCCTGCGATCTCCCTGTATCCCTGGACACCTTTCAGTCAGAGGAGAGCCTTGGACCTATGGACTTGACTGGCACTGGGCTCGGGCACCTTTTTGATGCAAAGTTGCTCCTTGATATAAAGTCTTCCTCATTGGACTTGTTTCTCTAGACAACCTAACCTAACACACACACACTATTAAACTGAGAATACAGATGCAAATGTCCATGAGTAATTAGAACAGGAAATCCATACCATATGAATTAAGGGAAAGTAGAAGCTGTCAAAAGTGACATGGAGCTCTTGCAGATAGGTATCATAGACATTAAAGGGTGTAAATGGACTTTTGTCCATTTGATTCATATGATTAATCACATGACCTATTGCACTAGGAATGACAAATAGAAGAGGAACTGCAGCACATTCATCATCAAAAAAGAAAATGCCAAGGTCTATCCTAAAGTGCAACAGTGTCAAAAATAGGATAGTACCCATATACTCACAAGGAAGACCAGTTGATATGACTGTTTTTCAAATTTATGCCCCAGTCACTAATGCCACAGGTGAAAAAAATGAAAATTCTTTCTAACTTTTACTGTCTCAAATTGATGGAATCTGCAATCACAACGCTTTGATAATTACTGATAATTGAAATGGGAAAGTTGGAAACGAAGAAGGATCAGAAGTTATAGTTCTGGTGATGGAAAATACACCACGAACCACGTGATAGAATGTTTTTTATGAGTCCCAGGACCTACTCAATGGGAAAAAAGTACAGTACAGACCTTACATGTGACATAATACATGTAAATGTGTATTCATGGGTGTTTCTATGTATAAAAAAGACACAAAAGTTCTTAGCATTAAGCTGATGTTTGCACAGAATTATTCTAATGTGGTCTTCCCTAGAGTGCATGTTTTCTATATTCATTTGATAGTGGGGAAATTGTACATTTTGCATGAAATTAGATCACGTAATAGAACAAGGTATACAAATAGTGAAGGCACATAAGATTCTTGCAAATATAACATTCCTGTAGCACTTGGAAAAGCCTTAAATAGTCTCTGGGAAAAAAGGAAGCATATTCACTAAGAACCACTAAGGTAATAGTTGAGAAATCAATAGTCAAGAAAGTTGTGTTTTTAGAAGAGACTGTGGTTTTGATTAAACTGAGGCAAAATGGCCACATTTCAGTGGAGCCAGTGCAAGATGCAGAATAAATGTCAGATGCTGAATAACAGATGTTGGAAAGAGGTGGTAGGGCTTGAGATGTAGGATGAAAATAGAGTGTGGGGGAAAGGGGAAATGAACAGGAACCAAAGGGAGAAATGTGAATTTCTGCCCCTTGGCTTCATCTTCAGCCCTGGAATGGAATGTTTTTGAGAGAACAATATACAGAGTTCAAATATAGAGAGCCTCTGCCCTGTGCGCTCACTCTCACTAGGATGCACCAGTGTCCCCGTGAATGTTTTTTGTCGATCAGCTCCTTAAAAGCATTGAATGTATAATTATGATGATTAAATCTCAGGGCTCAGGGTACCAGGGCTCAGGGTAACTGAGATAGAACTTTCTACTGAGAAGATAAGCATCTTTGAAAAGAAAATATATATCCCATGTCATCATTAGTCCTTGCTTCCCTAAACAGAAGCAATTTAACATATTTCTTCCTCTGGGGCAAGTTTAACATGATGTATTTTTGCATTGGAGAGTAAGCCACTTTAAAAATTGGTGTGGTATTAAAAGCTTTTATCCAAAATTTTTCCAGAGGATTCAACTTATGAATACCTGTATTTCTTTACATAGACATCACATGCTATTGACATTTTTCACTGTTTCTATCAGCCCCCAAACCCTTCTAATTCCCTACTTACTTTGTGTCTGTACCTGGAAACTCTTAGCATGTGCCAGGCCAGAGCCCAAGGAACTTCCCTATGAATGAAGGGCATGGGTTTAATATTTTGGACAATAGCCTTCATAATTAAGTTAGATAAATAAGGAATTCCTTATAAGTTAACTGATATCAAACCGTTGTTCTTTTAACAACTTGCTACAAATCAGCACCATTTACATCTTTTTGGTTATTATTTTTAAGGTCTTGAAGTTACAAAAATCCTCAACAATATTAACATAGCATTTACCATGTAAAATGAATTTTAGATCCAGTATAAATCTGTTTATGAAAAACAAAGATTATGTTGTTTCATGGCAGTGAATTTTAAACCAAATGGAGACTGAAACTACAGATGCTTTTTTTTTCTCCTGCCATCATTTTGGGAGGAGGAGGAAGAATGCCACTGATTATCCTAAAATTTGAGGAACTTAAAAAATGCATGTCTACATAATGCCTAGTTAAGTGACAAGCTATAAGCACAGCACTGAGAGATCGTCTTCTACCCACATTTGCAAAACAAGCAGATCTCAGCTCACCCTATTCTATGTCTGCATTTGTTGGGGGGAGAGGGTGATAGATGGTGCTGGAGCGTCATTTACTTATTTAAGAAATCTTTTAAGCTTCTGGTATATATTTAGCACTGCTTGTGATTATCATCATTATCATTATTATGGTGAAAATA